>BCLG01001910.1:47164-73996 GCA_001602295.1 Zoysia matrella
CCGTTTCAGATTCTTTTTTTTTATCGGAGAAACCATGTTTTTCCCGGTCTTCCGCCCAAGGAAAAGAACCATCCCGAGTTTCCATGCGTCTGTTTTACCCCTTCTAAAAACTTTACAGCAAGGTTAAAAAAAGGGTAACGCTAAGGTTAGCCAAAGGGTAAAAAAAAAGAAAACCGCTAGTAATTCACTGGCTGGCTAGCTGCTGCCTGCTGGTCCCGGGCCTGTAATCACACGGCCGGCATGGTCTCGTGGCGCAGCGCGGCGAGATCCGACGACCCGGAAAACTCGTCGCCGAACGCGAACAGGCCGCCGTCGAAGCCTTCGTCGTCCCAGCCGGCCGCGGCCGCGGCGGCGATGGCGGCGGCCGCCTCCGGCGAGGACCCCCCGTACGCGCCGAAGCCGCCGGCCGTCTCGTCCTCGATCCCCCAGAGCTGGTCGTCCAGCCCCACGGTCACCTCCGGCTCCCCGATGCCGCCGGCCTCCTCCGACGAGGACGACGCCGGCGGCGGCAGGCCCAGCTCGTCGTCCGAGGCTTCCAGCAGGAACCCCAGCTCCGGCTGCGGCGCCGACGTGAGCTCGACGCCGCCTGCAGCGTCGCCTATCTCCTCCTCGAGGCTCCGCATGACGGACGCGAGATCGCCGGCGGCGGCCGCGTCGGTCTCATCGTCCAGCATGTCGAGAAGGTCCTCTGGCCGCAGCCGCTTGTTGTTCGACTCGTTTCCGGCCTCCGGCGAGCCGGTCTCGCCGGCGTCTCGAGACCGCTTATGAGAAGAGCTCTCCATGAGCTGTCGACACCTTTTTTTTTTTTTCCTATCGCTTCCGCGTACACACGTATGCAGAGCCCCGAACGGTGCAGGCAAACGAGCGAGGGCAAAGACGGAAGAATACAAAAAGCGAGGTGTTTTGCGCAGCGATGCCGGGCTCGGGGCCCGTCTTATATAGGTCTGGGTGGATGGGCTGATAGCGAGACTTGCAATTCTCCCAGGGTTGTTTCCGCAAAATGTAGCGGCGGTGCGGTGCGGTACGGTGCGGTTTGGTTTTGAGTGCGGTGGTACTCCAACCAGAGGCCGTACCCGTTCGTCCCCACTCTTCCTCTCCGCGGCCGGCGCGGCGTCGCGCGTTTTTGCTTTTTCTTTATTTGGTTGGAGATGGAGGGCTGCGATGCGTTGTTGCGTGCCATCTGGAAGAGCGGCGGGCCGGGTCGTGTAGGCGGCCCCGTCCGCGCCTGCCTGTTTTGTCCACGCCCTCCCTCCAGATGGTTGGTGTTGGTGTATGGCTGCATCAGGGCGTGGTGGCCCAGGGCGCGTGCCAGGCTGGTCCCGTCAGTGGCGCCGGTTGTTTAATCCAGAAGAAATCCCTTTTTAGGACGGGGGGAGTTCGTGCGTCTACCCGCTTTTGAAAGGTCGATATGTGATCCCAGAACGTGCGGACCTCGTGTCACAGGTAACCTAAAAGTCAAAATACGTGTTACGAAGAAATTAGGGTTCTCGTCGATGCTAAATGCGCTGTCAACAAGATTGTTCAAAAAATATTGATGTGATGGTTGCCCATGTCAAGGTTACTTTCCATTGCAGATTCGGCGCACCGTACACGATGGACCGCGGTTAGTGGCACCGCAACAGAACCCAACCCAGGTACCCATTACCCAACCACCTCGGCCACGCCGAGCGAGCGCCAAGCATGTGACTCAACGTCTGCGAAAACTGGCTCTTCCTGGGTGCTGAACGTAGCAGATGCAGGGGCCGTGACGCGACTGCGTAGAGGTTCTTTTCGGAATGAACGAAACCGCGAGGGCCGTGGGGGAATAACGGACAGCGGTAGGGAAGGGCCTAGGCGCAAAAGAGACGAGGGCGTCGAGATCGGGATTCTGGGGTCATCCGTCACAAGCGTGTCGCCTTTTCCAAATTTCCGCCCCGATTTAAATTCGATTCTTAAGTCCGCTATCCGATGCGGTTCAAGTCCGGCGCCTGGGAACTTCGCGTCCGCAAGCCGAGCCGATGGCGGTTCTTTCGAGATAAGCCTGGCCTCATGGGATGGGCTCTGGTTAGCTGGCTCGCATGCTTCCGAGCTCCTGAGCCGGTGGACTGGTTCACGGTTTTACTGAGGTTTTATGGTTTCTACCGTTTCTGATCTCCGAGCATCTAATTTTTGACTTGGACCTTTCAACTAACGGCGGTTTTAGATGACAGAATAATTAGATTTCACCAAGAACAATACGTGGTTGGTGTAAATCTGTCAATTAGATTTTAAAAAAATGCTTCAAGTGTCATTTTTTAGACCTCTTTAAAAACAAAGAAATTTTTTCTGTTTTCTATTCTCTTTATCTCATATTACTTGTTATCATAAAGCTTTCAAAATTTTTTAATTTACTTATTATTTTCGCTTCTCAGGACCATTTTCTTTGTTTTTAATACATATCTATCCTTATTTTTTTTCTCCTTCTTATTTTCATAGTATATTTTTTATCTCTTTTTAATTTCTATGACCACATCTAAAACAACAAAAAGAACTGAGGAAGTTCCTATAAAATTGAAAACGTAGCAAAAAAAAAAACCGTCGTTCCAAAAGAGGCCTAATTTTTGTAAAATTCTTGTCAGATTCATGAGTTCCAAAGGAAACTTTAGTTTTTACAATGATATATTTTTAGATTAAAATTTATGAATTAATTTAAGTTATACCAGTTAGTGAAAATAAGTTATACCGATCTGATCATATATTTTTATGTGAGAGCATTAGTTAGAAATTTCAAGTTCAGCATGCAGATCATTTTCTCTCAAGACAAATAAAATTTCTACGAGCCCATCAAATTCATTCTCCTTATCTCAATTAATTATTACCTATAGCTTTTTAGAAGGTGCAATTATATGAAGTATTGAAAGGAAATGTGATAGTGTAAAATTCTTATTTTTTTAAGGGAAGCAATTTTTATAAGCGAAATTTGAAACACATGGATAAAAGATTTTTATCTATTTATCCTACACAACGAATTTCTAAAGAGCGTGAAAATGCAGATCTTTTTTGCCATGCACACGTGGTACAGAAAGCAGTGGATGGGTTCGGGTGTGCTGTGTGCGGTGGTTCGTCATCGCCGCGTGGATGCCACCTGGAAGGTATGAGCTGATCCGATCCAAAATCCGACGTGTGGGTTTGGTGTCCGTAGCTATCCCCCACCCGTCGAACCACGTGACCCCGCCTACCGCGCCACCAGGCGCAGCTCGCCCACGTCGGCTCATCGGTTCAAAGCCTCTCGTACCGGCTCGGCCTCGGGAGCCGCGAGCGATCCCTTTCCACCGACCGGCTGGCTCAGCAGCCAGCACGTCGGCGCGTGCGGCACCCCGCACAGAGGCCATGTGGCCCCGCCTCGCTTCAATGCGTGTGCCTGTGAGAGTCACGTTGGGGCCCCACCTGCCCCCGTCCGGTGTCGCAAACTGAAATCTCCCCCGGACACTACTACCCCCTCAGATGCGCGCAGCACGTCCCGGCGCGTTGCGATCACGCGAGGGTACCCGCGTCATTTCGCGCACAAAGCGACGACGAAATCGCGTTGTTTTGCGTGGCCCGGGTCCGTCGCCCATCCCGCCTCCGTAACGTCTTGTCGCTTCTGCGTACGGCACGAGTAGACCAGTTGCACCGCGCCGGTGCGCTTCACGGCGACGTCGACGCTAAAATTACGATAAATCGTGTGGCTGATGCACGCATCGGCTGCGTAATCGCATTGTTTATTTATCCGGCGGTCCATGCGCGCGTGACACGGCGGGCGGCAGCAGATGCCGTTCCGGGAACACAAGCGGTGTGGCAATCGAACGGCATCGTCGACACGCCAGTTTAAAGTACTAAAAACCGGCAGATCTTTATTTAATCGCGATCTCGGCGGCCGGAGTTTATTGCCGCCGTTAGCATAGTGGTAAGTGGTGCGCCGGGTGGATGCCGACCCGTCGGTGGGGTAGAGGACCGGCCACGGACCTCGTGAGCCGGGGGCAGGGAGGGTCACCGTCGCATTTATCGTCAGGGAAAGTGGGCCCCGGCGCAGAGGGGGGCAGTCGTGACATTTCGTGCCACCGCTGCCGTAGCAGACGTGGTTCGGGTCCACATGGAATCGCGTGACAGCTCTGGGTCTCTGAACTCGAGTCAGGTTACTTGTGCGGCATCCATCTCTTTCAGGGTTCCGTGGGTCCCGATTGTTTTGGGCCCATCTCTCAGCGATAAATGGGTACGGATACGGTGAGTTGGTTGGAAGTTAGCGTTACTGAAAGAGGACGCCGGAGGGAATAGGGCGTCATGCACGTCCACGTCACCAGCGGCGTCGGGCGTCTAGGCGACGAGATGAGACCAGAGACGTGGGACGGGATCTCTCGCTATTTTCAGCGCTATTCGTGCCGCTTGCCCATCTTCCGCCGTGTCATTCTTTTTCCCCCTTTGACACGCCTTTTCATTCTCTGCGTGTGCCGGGCCATCCGGCACCTTCGCATGTTCATGTTCATGGGTGGTTTGGCCTCCATCGGCAACGCGCGTTTCCGGTCGCGATTATTCAGACCTGACGCGGAATTTCTTTTTTCGCTTGGTTGAAGAAAAAAGAGCGTGCAAACCACACGTTCGGCGCCTTCTCCGGCACGACGCTCCCTGGACCAGCCAACCAGCCATCACCGACTGGAAGCAGCGCGGAGCACGGATCCGATCTTGACCGGCGGCCGCTCCATCCGTCCGTCCAGATCGCGCCCGGCGCACGGACACGTGCCCCCATGTGCCGCGTCGGCGAGCACGTACAGCGTACTCGGTACCCGGCCAGGGACCGAAGAAGAAGGCGCAGCCGCGCGTCGCGTCCCTTGCCGATCGAGAACGCCCGGGCGGCACGAGTAGTCCCGCTCTCCCCAACGCCACGACGCCGACGCCTCGCCGCGAAGGGGACGGCTCACCGGCCGCAGCGCCCCGAGTTTCCATACGCGTGCGGCTCACCGGCCGGCGGAATCGCTACGCCACCACACCAGCTGGTCGTAGTTAGCGCCGTGCAGAACCTTGTGTGCACGGACCCCATCCGTTGGCTTACCATTTCCGACGTCCAAGTCGATCGACCCTGACCGTTCGCTCACTAGAGGCTTCTTCTCGCTTGGCCCGCCAACCGTTCCCAATCAAGGCTGCCAGACGTTTCCCTTCCGCGAGTCCCTGAAGCAGATCGATCGAACGCGCGTTGCCGGCCGGCGCCATGCGGCGTCGGAGCCGTGCACGTTGCACCCCGGCGCGGTGCCGTGGCGAGAGCGTGCATCGATCGTTTGTCGCGAACAGGTTAGGCACGCAACTTGGCGTGACTTGAGGTCTCGTTGCGACGTTCCGTAGGTAAGGTATATTCCTGCTGTACAGTGCACGGAGAAGATCTAGTAGTCGTTCTCTTGGCGGTTTCGCCGGGCACAACTTGACGCGGCAAGGCGCCAGCTGACGACGAGCGTGACATGGCAAGCCAGTGGAGATTTTTTTCAATTGTAAAGTTTCTTTTGGAACAAAGATTTTTTTTAATTCTTACGTTTTTTTATGAACTTTGAGATTCATGAAAAATTTTGTGTTTCAAAGAGGCCTAAAACAAATTGACAGAAAAGTGGAGCGCTGTTCAAAAACAGACGAACAACAACCAGGACTCTGTTCATACTCACTCGATTAATTATCGTCAACGGTAATCCATCTGCAGTCTTTGATTTGGTTATCACCTGTGATCGGCAGCCTTCGACTCAGTTGCTTGGTCTCCGTCCAGCCGTCGGACCGGAATGTCACAAACAAAACAGCCTGTTCCCATAATCCACGCTCCCTTCATTTTTTAATTAATATCACAGTTAACTTTTACATTTTACATTCTTCATCTTATAAAAAAAATTAATAAATTTTATATATTTTAATTTATCATTAGAGTTATTTGAATTATAACTTAAAATTTTACACATTAAATCAAATTTTTTTTAAAATAAAATAAATTTAAAAATTAACAGTGACATCGATTTAAAAAAAAAGTACTCAAATTTGTCTGAGTACTAGACCTGACCCTTCCCACTTTTGAAGCCTTCAGGTCACCGAACACCGATCGTGTGATTCTTTTCTAATTTCGCTGCCCCGTTTCAAAGATCAAAGTCGCACGCGTCAGTGAAAGTTGAATGGGTCCGGAACACCCCCGACTCGGATTAGGTCTACAGGAACAAGTTTATGGCTGAAAAACAAAACAAGTTGCGACTCCAGAACTTACGGGGTACGGCACCACGACGTTGATTAGTACTATTACTTGCTTACGACAATGCAGGTTTAATCCAACTTGCGTTTGACAAACGGTGCCGTGGGTGCAGCCTAGCCTTGCGCCTGAAACTGGAGCGGGTCAACCCGTGCGATTCGGTTCGGGTCGACCCGGTACCTAGTGGTTTCTAAACAGATCACACCGCTTGATCTTAAAATTCAATCGATCCTCTTCCTCACGAAGTTACGAGCTAGCGCCTGCACCGTCAAGGGCGCTCTGTCCTTCGCCTCCACCCCTCCTCCGCCACCCCTTCTCTCTGCAGGTCCCCACCCCTCCGCCTCTGCCACTTCACCGCGGCCCCTTCCCTCTACAGGTCCCTGCCCTTCCGCAGCTCCCCTCCGTGCAGCGCCTCTCCCCTCCTCCGCCTCCCCTCAACCACAGCTCCCCTCCCCTCCACCGCAGCTCCTGTCCCTCCAGCCTCTATGGCACATCTTGCAATAAAAAAATGCATGGGCACTCTGATAGCAGGGCAGTCCTCGGTGGTAAGGTCCCCAGCAGCTGACACACCAGGAGAATTCGGATTTCAGACTTCGGACGCCTACGACAACCATCAGCACATGCACCTCTCATGGTGAGAACTCAAGTGTTTTTTAGTTTAATGTCTTGTTTTACGAGTAGGATTTCTTAGTATTGCACTGTTGGAAATATTTAAAAACATAATTTGCGTATGCGCACAGAATTTATTATCTATTCTATTTGCTAGGACATCAACAGGGGAGAATGTCAAGGTATATTGGTCAAAGTTTTATGTATACACTGTTGTACTGCTTTGAAATTGAATTTTGCCAATAAAAGTCAAGGTTGACATTCAATGGTTAGTGATTCATCTATTTTTAAGCATATGTTCATGGCCTTGGCATTGATTTACTATACAATATGAATGAAGTATGCCATGCAGAGAATGAAACAATAATACTGCTATTGATATAATAGCCACCTGCCTGTTCTTTTCATATATGATTCATTCATGATTCATGCAACATGCATTCTTTTACTAGTGCCTTGATTATTTCTATAGCAATAAATTACTCGTGCTCAATGTATAACGACCGTGTCATTTGTGACTATTAGGTTCAGGTTCTACTGGGTTCAGTTTGGCATCAATACATGAGAAGGATGTGGATGATGATAACAAGAACGAGCTTTGACAATACTCTTAGTTTTTTCACCATATCTAGTAGCTAAGGTGTGCTCTGTTTTGAAAAATACAGTACCATATCTAGTTATATATACATTATAGAATAATATCCTTCCTGTGTTGATTAAATGTTTTATTCCTTTGTTGAAAAAAGCATGAAAAAAACTGTACCTACCTATTACATGTTCACACTAAGAAAACAATCAGGTCCACACTAAAGAAACTTTTTTTAGTTTTTAGTGAAATGTAATTTCAGTATAATGAATGAATGAGGAAAAACTGTTTCAGTTTTAATGTAATATCAATATAAAGGTAATGTATTGGGATTATGTTTCCACTAAAAAAATTATTAGGTTCTATGATGTTTGACAGACTTTGATGTGAAGCATCAAATCACTGTATCGGCGACTACTAATCATTGAATCGGCAGGATGAAGTCACAAAGCAATAGGACAGAGAGGAGAGTTGAGCACTTGAGCTCAGAATCACACTTTTTTTTTTTGACTCAGCTCAGAATCACAAAATTGCCTTGTTATTAACTTGCTTTTATGTTGATGATTTATTACACTGAATCGGCAGCATTGAAACATTGAATCGGCAGGATGAAGTTATGCTATTCTTAACTTGCTTTTATGTTGCTGATTTATTACATTGTAATTTTTAGAAGTCTAGATGTTATTGTTTATGAAAATTCAGCTGCTTTTATGTTGATGATTTATTACATTGTAATTTTTTTTTCGAATCAGCTCAGAATCACGCTAGAGTGTGTTCTGAAAGTTCTTAACTTGCTTTATGTTGATGGCTTATGAAGCAATAATTAACTTGTTGGTTAATAATTTATGGAAGTTCGGTTGCTATTGTTTCCTATTCCTTAATGAAATTATTATTTTAAAAATTATCTTTTTTAATAGACTTCTAGATATACAGAATTGTCAAATAGTGTTTCAACGTTTACAGCAGTGCGGGTTGCACTAGCTAACTTTTAGATCAGTGGTTCACATGGACAACGAGGAGGCGGTGCAACTGAACCGCTCCATTTTCAGGCGGACCTAGCCTCGTTCAGCTCTTGTTTCTTTGCTAATCAATGGGCACCTGTTGACGACGCAGAGAAACATGATTAATAAAAAAACTTGGGAGCCAAAATTCAATCTGAAGTGAGAAACATAATTAATAAAAAACACACAGGAGTTAAAATTCAATCTGAAGATGATTGAAACTTAGTCACATATTTCAAAATTTGAAAACCGATAAAACTAGTAAAACCACGTGATAAATTGTAAAAACCGACATTTATTGGAACATTTCAACCAAATTTCGTTCAATTTTTAAATTTTCAATTAAAACAGATTTCAACTAGTTTTCATGATTTTTATCAAAATAGTCCCCACCAATTTCGAACCTTTCGGTTCGGTCGGTAGCCCGAACCCTGCTCACTCCTTGCGTCAAAACAAGGCTCCAGGCAAAAAGATCACAGGTCCCGCCTAAATCAAATATGTTCACCCGGGGAGCACACGTTGAGGAAAGCACGACCGTTCAACAAAACAGGGAGTATCATGCCGCGGAAAGCTTCAACCTCATGTGGAAGCCTGCATGTCAAACACACCAATCTTTGTGTGCCGTTCAAACAAACCAAACGAGCTTGTCATCTTTGTGTGGAGGCCTGCATGTACTGAAAACATATTCTCTCCGTTCTTTAATTGATGTCACAGTTAATTTTTTAATTCAATTTTGACTATTTATTTTATTTAAAAATTTTGCTCGAATGTATAAAATTTTAAGTTGTGATTCAAATAATTTTAATGATAAATTAAGTTATATCAAAATATATGAAATTTATCAAAAAAAATTTGAATAAAATAAATGATTAAAGTTAAATTTAAAAATTAATGATGACATCAATTAAAAAACAGAGAGAGTATATAGATTTTAAATCTGCCGGACACAAAAGTCTAGTTTACCACTCATCTGCGTCAGAAGTGACCACATTTGAAAGGAAAAGCCAAGATAACCTACAGTTTCTTTTGTTCTAAAGTCGCACGGCTTCCTGCAACTTCTAAAACGACGTCGCTGTCACATGCGGCACATGTTCCTTAAGCAGCTACCGATTTATCCACAAACAAAACGATGACGGGGAAGAAACGGAGTGCTGTTAATTCTTGAGCGGGAAATGCCACGTCAACGGCTTGATCGCCTTAAATCCAGTGACAAGACAGAGAAAAAGGAAAAGCCTACTTGCCCGTGTGAGGTCATGACATGCGTTCCGTGTGGTTTTGAATGTTCAGCACTCTGGAGGTGAATTATGGGAGTTCTTTTTTCGATGATGATTTCATAGAGCACTATCTCTAGGCACAAAGTAAAGTCAGTTTTTCATGGAAAAGTAAAGTTTTCTACAGGTTCATAGTTTGAATAAAAAACCCAGAAAATTATAATCGCATAGACTCTTTGTTTTCAAATATGTTAACATCGTTAAGACAACAATTCCAGTGTAAAAAATAAATTTAGATTAAAAAGAGCAAGTATAATTTGAAAAACACTTCAATTATTGTGCCTTGACTTCTACTAGTCCATCCCAAGTTTAACATTTCTACTCCAATTATTGTACCGCTTCTGCAGCTGGCTTTATCCACAGCTAAACTGAAACAAAATCCCAAGACAGAGATAGGTACCTGGAGCTATCAAACATGTAGATACTCCATCAGAGCATCAAGGAAAGAAGAATAATTCAAAAAGTAGTTTCTGGAAAGATGACAAACCATATCTCTTCATTTTGTGTAAGAAACACGGCTCTCGAAATCATGAAGTCGCTTTATCTTTGTTTTAATAATCAGTTTTGACAATAGTGGCACATATTGGAGCCTCAGCTTTGTGCATTCAAGTGTTCTTTTCTCTGAAGGGATAACCTATTCAGATCGGTGTACCTTTTTCAATGTGCATGGCGGCTATGAAAAATATGGTGAACTAGCACAAATGGATCTTTGCAAATTTTCCACTTCTTATCCGCTGTTGAGTACATCGCTGAATTCCACTTTTGACTGTATAATCTAGAGCTGAGGACTCTTGTAGGACATATATTCTTTTTGTTAGAAATTGGACCTAGCCTATATGCTACAAAGTCTACAATGACTCATGAAAGCACCTAGTATGTTTTAGTCACGTTAACAAAGTTATAATAACGATAGAGATCACATAATATAGCATATCCCTAGTTACTGCTTCGGGTATCAAGCTCTAAACTAGCGATTGATGAAATAGAATTAAATCACCCCTACGAGTGGCGAATATTACTCTACATATCCGGGAATGAAACAAGGTCAGAGAATACTGTTAATTTTGTTTTTGCCTGTTTGAGTAGTCCTTACATATGTTAAACATTAAGAGCATACTAGCATGTAGTAGAACAGAGATTGGCTCAAAACACTACCAATTAGAAGGTATATTCAAATTGCAAGTCCATTTGAATAATTGAAATTTCCTTGTTAGCATGATTTTACATATTTTATGCATCTGTCCTTGTTATTTGATTGTTGCAAAGAGTTAAAATATTGTCCCTGAGAGAATATTGATATTTTGAAACGGTGATTGTATCGTTATTTCAACTGGGGGACAATATTACCTCAGTGTGCTAGAAATGAATAATATCCTCAGCGATCTCTGTTCAAGTGTTCATACGGAAAAGGCAACTCTTTGGGAATGCTTTTTTTTTTTTTTTGATCGGCTGAGTCAGTCCTTATGATTAATCTCTTGGGATTTGGGAAAGGAGGACATACCTAGTACTGTAGTGCAGAGCTGATAGTGCTTGTTGTGCTCAAGTACGGAGTGGACTACAGCACTTGCATAGGGCGAAACAAATCAGACCAGAGATTATGGGTGACTGCCAACTTATGTTTCTGACCTGGGCCCTCCATCTCTCTTCTTCCCTTAGTCCCAATTTCCCGTATCATTTTCCTGTGTCTTAGCTAGGTACTCCGTAGTACTTTTCTGTTGATGCATTATCCGACCAATTCCCCCAATTTCTGACTCTGAAATGAAGTCTTCTTGGCAGCATGAGCTGTTCAGGTTCAGTACTGAAAGTGCCTACTATAGCATCCTAGACCTGATTAGCCGAGCCTGAGTGATATCCATCTGTCACACTACCTTGGTATCGCTCCTCAGGTCTTTAAAAATTCTCTTTGGCTCTAGGCGTTCCCATTGATGTGAACTCAAGTCTGAACACTACTAGTCCTCAATCAACAAGATCATATCTATTCCCCTAAAACAATCAACAAGACCATATCTTCATTTTTTGTGTCAACCACGAAAGCTCTCGCTTCCTTAAGCTATTCAGGTTAGTGCCAAAGAAAATGCTGGTGCCCGTCCATCAAATAGCTAGGAATCTAAGCAGGATAAAAAGCTTGACTCCAGTTCCAGAAGCACGGCCCTATGTTTTTGCCACTTTTGTCTCTCAACTTGGCATCTCTTTCTGTTTTATATCAGCTTTGGAAACTCAGAGACTTGGAACTTCCCTCCAAGTGCATCTGAAAATAGAAAATTAGTGGATTACAATTGCAAGTGCAGTTCAGTTTGGTATTCTCAACCTCTGAGTTCAGTTCTGATGCCCCTAGGTTAGGTAAAGGTCTTCTGGAACAAGTTAACGAACGCTTTGTGAGATCGCTCGTATACTAGCTTTAACGAGCCAAGCGGTGCTGCCTGCCTGCCTTTATCCCGGTCACTGTCGGCGCCTGCATTTCTCACACTGGTTACCGGGCGATCTGCTTCCGATTTCATGTGGCTTGCCTGGCCTTTGGATCAGGACTATCCTACTTGGAAAAGCAGGCCCGGATGCGGTTGCGGTCGCGTCGAAAGATGCCGCGGAGTGACAAGGGGGCACATAGTTTTCCGCTTTGTTCCTCGTGAAAACTTGTGGGAACTTGATGGGGGATCTTTCCTTTTGTTAGCGCCCCAGCTTTTGCTTTTCTTGGGAACGGCTTTGTTCCCGCCTTATTCCCGTCGGAGTACTACGTGTTGATCGGATCTTGTGCAGACGCGACAGGTACAGCGGGAAGATACGCCGGGTGGGTTGCAGCACTCGTCAGATTTGCTGGTATGGCGTCATTGGAATCAATCAGCTTCTGATCATCAGTTTGTTCGTCGTCCTTGTTGTTCGCACCATCTGAACGTGATGCCAGTGACGATGAACGTAGCGCGTGTAGAATGTTACAGTAAGAAAAACAGAGACAGTCGTTGCTCTTGTCAAGCTTATCACTGAGAACAATAGTATGGACTGTACCGAGAGGGCATACGCCATGTGCTAATTGACAGTTCTGAGTTGTTTTCTAGTACTTTATATCATTATACGTAAATTTTTACCCTGAAAAATCAACACCATGATGCGCTTTTCAGCAGCTGCGTTTCGTCAGCTTCAATCAACGTGCCAGAAATCTATCCGAGGAAAGTGCCTACTGCCTAGAGCTCGGGGCAACGATTCAGCAACAGTTGTACCGCGAGCAAAGCATACTCCGTACTCGCTCTGATCTACCGAGAAGTCATTTTAGACAATGACACGATGTTTTAAATATAACATTAAATTTTACTTTTTATAAAAATATTTATTAAAAAACATATTTATATTTTTATGAAAGAAAGATTTAATTATATAATTTTTATATTTTTAAACTTAACAAGTTAAAACTTATTTGTAATTTATATTGTTAATGTTTGATCAAAACATTGTTCAGAATGATTTTTTTTTTTTTACCGAAGGGAGTATGCGGTTGGCAGCATCGCGGGTCACGCCACGCCGACGTGATCTCATCTCCCGGATGACCTGATCTTGCTAGTGATCTGACCTGACTCTGATGCGATCGCTAGTTTCTTCAAAGAAAAACAAGCGTCCGTAGTGTAAAGCTGGAGAAGCATCGGGAGAAAGACGGATCGAGTGTCTAATCTTTTGGTTGAAACCAGGTTAATTTACTACTAGGAGCAGGTAGACCAACCCTTCCGACTCTACTCTTACTCTCTCTTCTTCTACTGCAAAGGAGAAAAAAATAAAGAACCTTCCTACGCCATCTCCACACCCACCCCTCTCGACGTCGCTGCTCAGCCATGAACGAACCACCGCCCACCGGTGCGCTGCTCAGTCACTAGCTCCATAGCACGACGGCAAATCTGCATCTTTATTTATGTTTTCCGTCGAAGCAAACTGCATCTTTGTTTAGGTATGCCTGAAGAAGATAAGCGGATTTAGAAAACGTCACCGGTTCGCATGGCCAAGATGGAGCATCGCTCCATACGAGCGACAAGTAGCCGGGGAAAAGTTGGGGAGAACATCATTGATACAGGCAAGCAGGCAGGTCGAACAAAGGTGGATTGGACCAGTGATGAACGGACGGCGACGGCGATGCCGCCCGCCGTAGGGGCAGCGTCAGGCGGCAGGCGGCAGCGTTCGAGAAACGTGCCGAGCGTGGGCATCCTGTCCCCCTCCGCGCGCTGCTGATCGCCAGTTCTTTTCGTTTTCTTTTACTCGTGCGTGTGTGTTTTACATGGATCACGCCGTGCAGGTATCCATCTTCGTCGATTTGATCTCTTTTGTGATGTTACCGGCACGAACGCCACCTCCATTTTCCAAGTCGGCTCGTGCACTTTGCGCCGTACATACGTGTCGTCCTCTTCTTCTGGAAGTGAAGGAGTGGTGGCAAAGCCCAATAGCTGCCCGCTTCGTTTTGTTCAGACGCAGGGTCCAACAGAGATCCTACTGGGCCTTTTCGTCTACGCCTGGATTCGACCAAACTTTGTGGGCCTTTCTCATGGGCCACTTCCTGGAATACGGCCCGCCGTCGCGCGCGCCGCAGTGTGGAGAAGGCGATCTTGGAGGAACGCTACGCAACGAACCCGACGCGATGCTGTCTGCCGCCACCAGATCTCTTTCCTCCCGGGCCCGCACAACCGCACACGCGGAGGCGGAGGACCAGAGTGGCAGGCAGGCTGGCCGGGCCGTGCCGTGCCGTGCCGTGCCGTGCGGCGCCTGCCGCGCACCGCTGGCCCTGGAGTACGGCTTCTGTCAGCCACATCAATCGTGAGGTTCCAATAATAAATCCTCCGGCTTTGCCGGACATCAGGCCACGCCTTGTCGGCCCTTGAATGCACCTCTAACCGCTTTCCTAACAAGATGCAGTACTCCGCCGACGCCGTCTCCGTCTCCATGCGCCCATGGAAAACTACTGCTGTACCGGAACCATTAGTTGCGGTGCCTATCATATTGCGCCGAACCCTTTTTGCTCCGCTGTTCCTCACGATATCGGCGTGCGATCGCCGCCGGGCGCACGCGATCCTTCCAAGTTGCCGGCGGTTTCCACGTGACCGCAGCGCGAGAAGAGCTGGGATACGGCGCCGCCCAGGCTCCACGCACCGGCCGGCCGGCCGTCGCTTGGTTGGCGCGCATGTCACATGCGAACGTAAGGAAATTGAAGTACAGCTTGCGCTGGCAGTAGTAACATTGCGTCCTCTCGAGAATTAGAGTTTTTTTTAAAGCTCTCAGCTTGAAATGATTCTTCTTTGTGAAGTGATTTTTTAAAATAAATTAAAAAACTAAAAATTAAAAAAAATAGTTTTTTCATTCTGTGAAGTAACTTTCTATTTTTATTTAAATATTTATTTTATAAAATAAAAGAGAATTATTTTTAATCATAAAATTACTTTATAGAGAAAAGAGTGAATCTAGAATTAGAATTAAGAGTTGATAGCTCTGCTTCCCTGGCGTCCGGCCGCGCCGGTTGCCATCGCGCAACCACCAGCCCGGCTGCCTAGGTGCGTTGCGCATGTGATGAGAGAAGATTGAAGCGTGACGCGGGCTGGCCGGCGCGCGCGCGCGCGCCGCTGGACAGCAAAGCTAGTGCCAGTGGCGAGTCACGGTTCACGACCCTACTTGCCTCGCCGCGCCGGGGGACAGAAGAATTGTGCCAGGCGCGGCACCGCGACCCACCACCCGCCTTCGACTACAAAAACGCCTCTCGCTCCCAGCCCCCGGCTCCGTCCCACACCCAGTCTCACTCCCACAAGGCCAGAAGCCCGGAACAGAGCACGCCCGCTATGAACCGGACCCAAGCGCAACAACCCAAGGCCGCGGAGCCGCAGGACCCGGCAGTCGCGGACGCCGTCAACCCGAAGCCCCATCGCCAGGCCAAGCAGACGCGGCACCCCAAGGGCGCCGCGAAGAAGCCCGTCGCGGCGCCGGGTGCCACCACGGCTGTCGCCAATGCCTCTGCCGCCTCGCCCGGGACGGAGACGGCGCCGACCGTGCCGGACATGTACGGCGCCGGTGAGTCCATGGACTGGGAACTCGACGCCGGGCTCAGCGGCGGCGGCGCGTGGTGGTGGACGTGGGGCGTCGACGAGGAGAAGCTGCTCGGGTGGTTCCCCTTCGTCGAGGAGGACTTCCGGTGCCTCGCCGGCCGCGCCGGGGGCGACGCCGCCGAGGTGGCCTTCGACGACGACATCTGGAGGATCCACCAAATCTACGAGATACCCAACTACGCCGCCACCAAGTGATGCTCTTGATCTGGTGCAGGGGTGGGGAATGTGGCTATCGAGGATCTGTAAGCTAATGAGGTTGCTAGGTAATTAGGGATGGTATGCAAGTCGCGATGATGCAAGTGAAATCCAATGCTCTTCGTTGATCCTAAATCATGTTCTGCGAGTGCTTCTCGACGTTGACTGTAAAGCAATCGTCTTGCTCCCCTGATTCAAGCTGATGCGCGTTTAAAAAGAAATGTGGCAGATATAAAAAATAAATTAACGTCGATTCCAAGGAGGATCGATCGCTTTATCGTGCAATGCAAGCAAATTTTCGTAGCTCGTGCATAATAATCTTTGCAAGGATAAACAAGACGTGGAAACTGGGATTCGTATCAGGGCAGCTGGCAGATGGGTTTTGTAAGTACTAAAGCCTAAAGGGCATTGTCGCGGTTAATTTCAGGCTCTGCAGACGGGGAGTACTCCTGCATTAGATCAAGAGCATGTTTGAATCCCATGGGATTTTGGGAATTGGGATAAAAAATCTCATAGGTATCAGGTGAGATTTTATAAGATTATAAAATCTTATATAATCTAATAGATTTAAATATTATTTAAAATTTTATATCACAACGCATATGAATATATTTAAAATAATAAAATATCGTAACCTAAATAGTTGGGATTTTGAATTTATAAAATTCGAATTTTAGAATTCAAGAATCTCGATAAAATCTCTAAATCCAAACAAGTGAGATTTCAAATTCTTAAAATCCAGATTTTAGAATCTAATAATCTAGAATTCGGATTGTGGAATTCAAACGCTACCCAAGTGGCCCGACCTCAAACCTCCGTTCCGAAACTGAAATTTTTATCCTAATAACAAAAATAATTATATTTGTCCTAATAACAAAAATAATTATAGGTCGGATGAGTACCAAGTAGTATCAGGACACACCAGAGCAATTTTGTTAGTTTTAAGAAAAGTAGGAGTACATTTTACTACCTGAACAATCCCCTTCGAACGTTTTACTTCTGGTGCAATGTACCTGGGTCACAAATTGAGTTTGATGGACTTTGTATGGTAATATCTCAGGTAAAAATTCCTGCTGACAGAACCTTTTGAATTTTGATATTTTTTGTACGTATATATCATTTATTGCTAGAGTAACAAACTTCAGTAGGAGGCATTTTCCACTGTCGTAAACCAAGCTTATACGGTCACTTTATATAACTAGACATAGCTGGCACAGGGCAACGTCGAGCCGATATAGAATTAACGGATATCCACTTTGGGTAGTCGACACGATGACTCACAGGCGCGCTAAGAAAAGTCTTTTGCCTGCTGTAACCAAGATTTGCCAGGCGATTACGTCTGGACGCTGCCTATCACGATGTTAGCCAACTCATCTTCCAATCAAGCTGTCTCGGTCGTTTCCTGCTTTGTCACGTCGTCCTCACCTCCCTGTGGTAAGCTTAGTCATCGTCATAATAAAAAGCAATCAGTAACATGTCAACTCGGGCTAAAAGTGAGGTAGACGAGGAGAAGATGATGACTTGGGTGAAAGAACGCCCGCGGCAGATCAGATGGTAGAGTCACTAACCACCGATTGAATGCCCGCATGTTTTTCAGAACGTGAACGGACATGCATGTGTCCCGGGACACGACAGACGTGACCCGTGGCATCCGTCTGTCGTTGCCGGTAGTACGTCCCTCGCTGCCGGCCGGGTTCCGGGAACCCCGGCGCACGGGCCTCGTCGGTGCAAGCAGCCGACGGCACTCAGCAGCAGCCCGCGGAGCTGTAGCGGCATGCGCGCACGTACCGGCAGCCTGTGTAAGGGTACGTAGCAGGTGCAGTGATCTGTACTCCGGTCCATGCCGCGCCCCGCGCCGATTGCCTCGGATCCTCGTCCTCCTCCCTCTGATCGACGCGACGGTGCCGGTGCGGCTCTATAGCTGTTCCGACGCACGCGTGATCACATCACGGTCACCCGCCGGCAGCACGGGACGTCGTTGGCTGGCGCCGTGAGCTGATTTGTACCGCCGCCGTGGCACGCGCTCACGTCCTGTCTGTCTCTGCTTTTGCGTTTATCGTCGCGTGATCCCATGTGTGTGCACAAGTGATGGAACGGGAAAAGGGACCGTCCTATCACCCCGCCTGGCAATCAGCCCGCTGGCCGCACTCAATCGCATGCGCAATCCAATCAATCACTGGTGATGTCGACCATGCCGAGGGCGATCCTTTGACTGGCAGTGCGTGCGAGCTCGAGCCGTGGTCGGGTCCGTCACTGACGAATGATTTGGTCGTTTGTTCGGTTCCTGTCTGAGCTGTTGGCTGTTGCCAATCATTTTCGCGCAAATTGCAGCGTCTCGCCGGAGATTGCGTCGCTGCTTTTCCTGATTGGTCTCGGCGGCGCCGTCGGAGTGCTAGAATCGTAGAAGTGGCGCTGACTAGCGGAGAAAGGGAGTCGTGAATCACGCAACGGCCGTGGGTGGAACAGGGGGTGGGATTCGTTGGAATCGCGTCGCCGAATCGGCTGCCCCGTTTCTCTTTTAGAACGACGCGGACTGTTAGCGCTGGTTAAGTACATATCGGTAAAGTTCACGTAGTCACAAGAACAAGGACCATTGTTCTTTCGTGATATGGAAGGACCGTATCATATCGCTCACGCCTGGCGTACACCAAATTGCAGTGTCGGCAGGGAGTCACGTAACGCAGCGTCACCTAGCCGCTGTCACCTCGCCGCAGCCGTCCGGACCCGAAAAGGAAATGGATCCCCGGCACGTACCGCGTCCACTGCTCCGGCCGTTCATGGTCCACGGCAGGGCACCGCTGCTGGCCCCGTCCCCCAGGAAAAAGGAAAGAGCGGGAAGGGAATTTGTCGCGCGGCGCATAGGACCGGGGTCCGAGCCTCGCGCGGCGCGGTCTCCATGCTGTCCGGTCCTTTCCTTGCTGCCAATGCCATGATGTCATCCTTGTGGTGCCGCGCACTTTCTTTTTATTATCTACTTTCACAGTATTAAATTTTAAGAAGTATTCTCTCTGTCCATATTTGTTGGGCGTATTTCATCACAACACAGAAACAAAGTCGCATGCTCATTTTCCTAAAGACAGCGTTCGAGTTTAATTGCTTCGCATTAGAACTGTGTGGTGACTCAGCTCCTCCGTCCTAGACAGCCGTGCATGCCCCCAGGTCACATCAAAAGCCCACGCATCAGCGTTTGCATAAGCTTGTCCAATTTGCAGGTGAAACGCATGCATGACCAGTGAGCCGGATCATTGGCCTCCGCGTTACATGCTGCATTAATTAAATCAGTAATTTTAACGATCGCTCCGCAAGTGACGAGAAAGTCTATCACCGCAGATACAAATACGCACATTATTTATAATTTTTTTTATATTTATAAATACGCACAAAAAAATGGACGGAGAGCGTACATTATCGAATGCCTTTAGTTTTGGAGAGGCAGGCGGGGGACAGCTCGAGGATTCTGATGGAGACGCCACGACCGGCCGCAGCATGCCGGACACGGATCTCCAAAATTCAGTCTTATTCCTTCTTCAAGGGTTAAATGCAGGAGATAATCTGAGATGCTGTGACTCTGTCAGGGGCGCTCCTTGCGTAGCGCGCACCAGCAGCGCCCGAGCGGCCCAGTAGTACGGTGCGATGGCAGCCCAACACGGAAATAGGCTGGATTGCACTCGTAAGGACCGACGCAAATGCCGGTCTGTGGCCGCCGATCCAATCCGCCACGCTCGGTTGCGTCATGGGCTCATGGGGTGGTGGTTGTAATCTCGGCGAGCACAGTGAAGCTGCGGTCGTGGGCTCGTGCTGTTCCGGTCTCCTTGATCAGATCCGCCACGGACTCCGCAGCTGGACCGCTCGATTTCTGGTTTATCTTTTCTAGCCACACCCACATGCTTTACCACGGTTGATCTTTTCTGGTCTCCTTGATGAGGAGCAGGACGGCGAGCGATCTCGATCGAAACGCTTGTCGTGGAGCCTACCGTCTACGGCTCATAAATACCGCAGCCGTGGCTTGCGTGACTTTTTCACACGACACATGTACTGTGTTGTTCCTTCATGGACGCGGACGACCAGGTCGCTTCTCTCATTGGAACATCCGACGCGACACGTCCGCCACCATGTCCATCAGGTCGTGTCCAAATCGGAGGAGGCACTTTCATCGCTTTGGCGCCGCGCGGAAAAGAAAAGATGCCTCCTAGCAAGTGGCAACTGCTCGCTTCGCTGCAACATGGAGGAGTATAGTATTAACAGTACGAGTTGTTGAAGGAGACCTTGACTTCCTTCCCGCCGGTGGTCAAGGCCACGACACGACGGCAGCTCCGCTTGATCGTGGGTGACGCCAGCGGCGACGAGCCAACCGGCTATGGGTGAGATCAGCGGCCTGGCGCTCGCAAGTGACGTTAGCACCACCCGGCACGACTTTTTTCCGTCCCGGAGCAACTTTCGAAATCGTGTGGAATTTGATCGGTTGCACGGAAAGGAAGATAAAAAAAAAAAAATGCCCTGCGAAAGTTCTCGCCAACTTGGGTACTGTACTACGAACAGCGCGTCGCGTGGGATGGCCAGACTGGGACACAGGAAATCATTACTCCTCCATTTTATTGGAGTACAAGAAAATGGACCGCATAAACTTACGGGACCAAGGAACGAGAAAAACAAAGGGCCGGGTGACCAGGGAATAAAGTATAGTGGAGAGTGATTACTGCTAGCAGTACTAAGGTTCGTATCTAGTCTCATCTAGTAGTGTTTTCTAAAGCTAACACCAAACAATTGAAACCGGTGTCAGTATGCTCTTATCTTGTCGCCGGCGTCTAGTGCCCCGCACTCCACTACCAAACGGTGCCATCGATCGATCGATCATTCGAGGTCAAAACCGGGAAGCAATCAAGCAACTCGAGTAGAATCCAGTCGACTTTTCTGGGTAATTAGCTTCTAACTGTGCTGCAGGAAGTGGAGATTATAGGGGCTTGCTGCTGCTTCAGTAGTCACCGGCTCCGAAAGCGACCTGGCGGCCTGATCGCCGGAGCTCCGCGATCGATCGACATGCCGTCTTCGGTTATTCCGTTTGAATCCTATAAGATTCAGAGAATTCAAATAAAAATTATTCCGTTAGTATCTAAACAGATGAGTTTTTAAAGGATTATTATAAAATCATGTAAAATCTTACAAATCTAAAGATTATTCAGGATTCTCTAATATAACTGATAAAATCTCACCATCCAAATGGTTGAGATTTTAAAAATCTAGAATCTAAATTTTAAAATTCAACAATCCACAATCCGGATTGTGGGACTCAAACGGGGCTAAGTTCAAACGGGCGAGCGTGACCTGACACGGGATAGAGGTGTGTAGGAATTAAACTTAGAACTCAGTGACTTCGAATCTAAATCTTAGAACCATAAACAAGATGCGGAATTAGGTGGTCTTACATTCACTGTTGTGTATGACGCTTGAACTTGATTGATGTCGCTGTAGTGGATCTGTCGAGTTCACCTTGATCGATCTCGTAGAGGGTACCTCCTCCTTTCTGGTCTCCAATGGCACTGTCCGAGGATGGCTTTGGAAGAGTTGAGGCCTTCATATCAATCCAGCGCCTTCTTTTGATCGTGATTCTTTCTGTTGAGGGTGGTCTGTCAGAGAGCTCGTGAGTTCTTTCTAGTGGCCGCCACCTTCCCCTTTTATTGTGGCGTTGCTCGATCTAAGGCCACAACCATTAGATAGTTGCACCCACCGATCAAACCGCGATGGACCTGCAGGCACGCGCAAGTCCTGACTCGGTTCTGCATGGCTGTTACTGTTGCACTATCTCTTTTTAAAATTCTTGATTTTCACTTATTTCGAATTTTTAATGCATGCCTTATCTTTTTGCCTTACAGATCACTTATTCCAACATTTTTCCCTTTGATCGTAAGGCTTCTTACGCTCTCTTTAGTAGAATTTACACAATGAAACAGTGTGCAACATCAGTGATTAAATCCCACTGCGGCGCAGTAGTTCACACTATGCAAAACCACTTCAAAGAAACAAGCAACTTATTTGTTATGGGAGTGATTGCACTAAGGCTCTTTTCAGAATCACAGGCTTTCTAATATTTCCATGTCGGCAACATGATCACGAAACATACTGGATGGTAAGCCTTTCGTTAGTGGATCTGCCAGCATTTTCTTAGTACTTATATACTGTAAATAAACAGTGTGATCCTAGATTCTATCTTTCACAACATAAAACTTAATTTCAATGTGTTTGGCAGCACCACTTGACTTGCTGTTATTCGAAAAGAAGACTACAACTTGATTATCGCAGTACACCTTTAGTAGTTTACTTATACTGTCTACCGCTTTTAGTCCAGGTATAAAGTTTTTAAGCCATACGGCTTGCCTCACGGCCTTATAATATGCTATAAATTCAGCTTGCATAGTAGAAGCAACTGTAAGTGACTGTTTGAAGCTTTTCCATGATATCGCCTCATTCGCAAGTGTGAAGATATATCGTGATGTGTATTTCTTAGAATCAACACAGCCTGCAAAATCTGCATCCGAGTAGACGACAACCACAAGGTTCTCAGATCTCTTATACGTAAGCATGCAGTCTTTAGTGCTTTGCATATATCTCAAGGTTTTATTAGCGGCTTTCCAGTGGTCCATTACTGGATTAGACTGAAATCTGCCAAGCATCCCGGTAACAAAAGCTAAGTCAGGGCGTGTGAACATTTGTGCATATATAATGCTTTCGATAGCTGAAACGTAAGCAATCTTTCTTATTTGATCAACTTCATATTGATTCCTAAGACTTTGGAATAATTCAAACTTATCACCCTTAACTATGGGGGCAGCCGTAGCTGTACATTGGTGCATATTATACTTTTTGAGTACTTTTTTGATATATGCCTTTTGAGAGAGCCCCATTACACCTTTGGATCTATCTCGGTGAATTTCAATGCCCAAAGCATAAAAAGCTTCATCAAGATCTTTCATGTCAAATTTTGATGACAAAAATCTCTTTGTATCTTGCAACATATGTTTGTCGTGCTGGCTAATATGATGTCATCCACATAAAGTACTAGGATGATATAAGAGCTCCCCTTGAACTTGGCATATATACAATTGTCTGCTCTATTTTCAACAAAGCCAAATCCCTTAATGACTTCATCAAACTTGAGATACCACTGTCTGGACGCTAGCCTGCATCCCATTTGTTCGTTGCCTTTTATGACAAAACCTTTCGGATGTGCCATATATACATGATCATGCAAGTCACCAATTAAGCAACGCACTCTTAACGTCTATTTGATGCAACTCCAAATCATAATAAGCCACCAAAGTCATGATGATTCTAAATGAATCCTTCTTTGAGACGGGAGAGAAGGTCTCATTATAATCAATTCCCTCTCTTTGTTTGAAGTCTTTTGCCGCAAGTCTTGATTTGAACCTTTCGATCTTCCCTTTGGAGTCATATTTAGTTTTGTTGACCCATTTAAAGCCTATTATTTTGGCTCTTTTAAAAATTTCTACTAAGTCCTAAACATCATTAGCGCTCATAGATCTTAGTTCCTCTTCTATGGCCTCACGCGACTTATGTGAGTGCTCACTTAGCATGACTTTCTTAATTGAATTTGGGTCATCTACCATTCTAATGTCATGTCCATTTTTACTCATATAGACAACATAATCACTGGTGATGGCAGATTTTCGCTCACGTGTCGATCTTCTTAATGATCTTCTTAATGATTGAGGTTCATCAATTTCTATGGGTTGCTGTTGAGGTTTCACCTGTGGCTCACTTTCAAGTGGTGCCTCACCCATTTCCATATTCTCATTCTGATGCTCACAAATTATAAGTACATCCTCAGATGAACTTATAGTTGGCGCATTCTCATGCACAGCCACGTGGGGCGATGTAGAATCAGTCGCCCTCTCTTGAGGTGTACAACATTATGATAAGTTGAAGCAAAATAAGTATGAGTCACCGGCGGTATATCATGATGCCGTATTTTCTCAAGTTCTATACTCATCTTTTCTGAGCAACCATTACTCTCTAAAAAGACAGCGTGCCTTGTCTCAGCAAACTTAGTGGTACGTTCAGGACAATAAAATCGATACCCCTTAGAATTTTGGGAATATCCTACAAAATGGCGGCTTACAGTTTTAGGATCTAATTTTCCAAGCTGTGGATTATATATTTTGGCTTCGGCTTGACAGCCCCACACATGTAAATAATTCATATTCGGTTTACTACCAGTCCACAATTCATAAGGTGTCTTAGGGACTAATTTACTTGGGACCCGATTAAGTATATGTGCGGCGGTCTTTAATATCTCCATCCACAAACTCACCGACAGTGTAGAATAACTTAGCATACTACGCACCATGTCCATTAAAGTGCGATTTCTACGCTCAGCCACACCATTTTTCTGAGGTTCATCAGGAGTAGAATACTGTGTAACTATGCCATTCTCTTGCAAAAACTTAGCAAAAGGATTGGCGATTTGTCCATATTTAGCATGTCTCCCATAATATTCACCGCCTCTATTAGATCGGACGACTTTAATCTTAACATTATGCTGATTTTCTACTTCGGCCTTAAAGATTTTAAACTTATCAAGCGTCTGGGATTTTTCTTTTATGGGGTAAATGTATCCAAAACAGGAGAAATCGTCAGTGAAAGTAATGAAGGAATTAAATCCATCTACTGATGTTACATTAAATGGAACGCATATGTGGGTATGAATAATTTTTAATATTCCCGAACTGCGCTTAGCTCCATCCTTCTTAATTTGTTTTACAAACTTTTCCTTAATGCAATCAATGCAGTGGTCTAAATCAAAGAAATCTAATTCAGAAAGTATCTCTTCTCTAATGATACGCTCCATTCTCTCCTTCGAAATGTGACCTAATCGACAATGCCACAATTTCGCAGAGGTCTCATTACTACTTATGTTTCTCTTGCACTTAAGGGTGCCATCACTAATATTCATCACAGTGAAGTCATTGAGGGATAATAAATAAAGCTTGTCTTGCCTTTCGACAACACCAACAATATTATCATAATACTTAATCAAGCATTTATTATTCTCGAATTCAAACTTATAACCATCATCATCCAATAAAGAAACAAAAATTAGGTTCCTCGTCATGGCACATAAAGAACATTATTCAATCGAAGCACAAAACCACTATCTAAAGCCAATGACAGTGATCCTATCGCCTCGACGTCTGCTCGGACTCCATTAGCCACTTCAAGACTTCTCGCCCCCTTTTTTATAGCCTGGGCGATACTCAATCCCTGTGATAAATTAGTCACATGAATAGTGGCACAACAATCAGTCCACCATGAACTTAATGGAAAGTAAGTAAAAGGGGATTTCATTAATGAAAGAGATCATATCATCATTACTCCTTTTTGTCAGCTATTTCTTAAACTCCTCGCAGTCCTTTCTTATGTGCCCATGCTTCTTACAATAATGGCACTTCGGACCTTTCTTGTTGGATGTGAAAGCTTCATTCTTAGAAGCATCTTTTTTGGGGCGATCATAGGGCTTCTTTCCTTTAAAATTGTTCTTCTTAGGGTGACGAATCTTACCACTAGACTTACCAGCCCCACTGTTTACCTTAGCATCAAGAGCAATGAGATTGACAAAATCCTTATTGCCATTCCTCAGTCTCTCCTCCTCCTCGCTGCATCTAGCAATAAGAATAGACAATTTACACTTCGTGTCGTTGTTATTATAATTCACCTTAAAGGTGTCAAAAATAGCAGACAACAACATCATAATGTAGTGGAGAAGATAGTCTTTAGGGAGGGGCATCTCTAAATCCTTCAGCTTCTCAGAAATGTCAATCAGCATCAGAATATGCTCCCTAACACTCCCACGCCCATCATACTTAGCATGCATCATTTTCATCATGAGCATGCTACCACTTGACTTAGATGAGCTTTGGAAGTATTCCTCAATGCTAGCCAGAAAAGCTTTGACACTCGTCGGGTTCTTAGGAAGAGCACCCTTTATTTCAGGACTAATAGAGTTCTCAATGAGCATGATCACCACACGGTCCGCTCTTTCCCATTTCTCCTTTTATTTCTCATATTTTTGCGTTTAGCCAGAGTTGGATCATTATCCCCAGCGGCAACAAGCTCAGTGGGCATATCCTTATTCAAAGAGAGATCTTTATTCAAGATCATAAGAATCGGGATTACACTCCTCTTCCACTTCTCAAAATTATTTTCTCCCAGTGGCTCAATGCTGTTTAAGTAACCAACAACACCAGAGGGCGTCATGGCTGTAAATTTAAATATGACATTAGTAAATAATAAACAATTTGCATCACCGTTGGGCAGAAGCAAATAAACATAATGACTTATAACATTTTGCACTACCGTTGGGCGAATGCAAAATAAAACAATGGGCTCGGCACATATTTAAAGTCAACATTGGTCAGAAATTTAATATGTGCCAAAATAATCCTATAATCATGCATAAAACATAAATAATTATGCAAAATTGTACTAATTAAACAATGGGCACAACACATGCTGAAAATCAATGTTGGTCAGAAATTAAACATGTGTTTTAAAATAATCCCATAAAACAGTACATTTGACATAATTTACTAAGGGGAAAATAAATGCATAAAGTAAGTAAATAAATGCAATAAATTCCTTAAATGTTATATAAATTTTTCTGAATAAATTTTCTGTTGGTTCCATTTATTCAAAATATTCTAATCAATTTTACTAAATTTTTCTCTATTTTTCTCAATTTTCTAGCAGTAAACATTATTTTGCAAAAACTAAAGGAAAATAACAAAATTCAGGAAAATGGGCCGCGCACTGTGGAAAAACGGGCGAGCGACATTGGGCCGCATTTCGCCCAGCCACTAGCGCCCGCGCCCCCCTGGCCTTAGCACGGTAG
>BCLG01001910.1:78714-89990 GCA_001602295.1 Zoysia matrella
GCGGCCCAGCTTCTCGTGGGAGGACTTCGCCCCGGCGCCACCACCCGCCGCGACACCGCAGCCACGGACCGATGACGAGCGCGTCGCCAACCAGGACGCCGCCGCCGCGCGGCCGCGGACGGGTCTCGACCTCAACGTCGAGCCGGAGCCGGACACCCCTTCCTCCGCTCCTGCTTCAGCGCCGGCTATAGCGCATGCGCAACCTGCACCACCGAGGCGATGACGACGACGCTCACCGTCCGTGAGCTCATGTAATCGGTATGCTTGTCCCTTTCTTCGCCTTGACGAGAGCAGGTGAGACCGGTTAGTACCATCCGTCACTGGTAGGAAGGCTTGTTGCGGTAATTACTTATTTATGTATCATCAGTTGGTTTTCTTTTAACGATTTTACTTCTAAGATTATGAAAAGCTATTTCATTCGGGGTCTGCTTGCGTTGCTAGCAAAGTTCTCAAAATTGTGGTCTTCTTACAGCCACTGAGTCACCGACGCGACGATGGAAAAAGTTAGCAATAGGATTCGCTTAAATATAGAACAAGCTACAGACGTTAGAATCTCTAATCAAATCAAACTTTGGTCAAACAAGACTGAATTGGAGACAGTACCAGCATATAGTGCAGTCTTCAGTTCAGTGTAGCCTTTTCACTGTTTGATAAAAGCAGGCGAAGAAATTCTAATTTATTATGATGTACTTCTTTTATTTTTTTATTAATGTCGTCGTTAATTTTGAATATTAATTTTGACTATTCATCTTATTAAACAATTAGTTTAAATATATAAAAATTTAAGTTGTAATTATATAACTATAATAATAAATTAAATTATAATAAAATATATGATATTTATAAAAAAAAATTTAAATAAAACGAACAGTCAAAGTTTTTATATTCAAATTCAACAATGACATCAACTAAAGAACGAAGGAAAAAAGGTAAGTTATAATCTCTTTACTGGCAATAACCACGTTTTGAGCGTGTCTCACGGTCTCTTCCGTTCCCGTGAGTTCGCCCAGCCTCGTCGGGTATAGTTGCATGAAAGAATGTACTCCCCCTAGGCCCTAGCTATTGTGCTGTACTCCTAGAAAGAAAAGTCTCCACTCTCCAGATCAGGAGCAGGTCCGAAGAAAGCTCGTTGTGGATCCACGAAAGCAGTTTCCACGAAATAATGGAAATAATTAAGAAGACGACTCCTGTGGATCCGCAGGTCACGTACAAATCAATCTAGGGCATATTTTAGCTGATCACGACCCAATCAACACAGTCAAGTTAAATAATTCTGTGTTAGCTTCAATGGCCAATTATTTGTTCTTGACAAAGCCGAAGTCCAGTCTCACAAAAACAGTTTACGGAAGTAAAATCAATCTTGTTCGTACGTGAGTGGTTGTGTTCCAACGACCACCTCGACGTGCAGTGCCAGGAAATTTCGCTCGATCAAGAAGACAGACCAGGAACAGACCCAGGAACAGGAAGCGTCAGACCGGGGGCAAAAGCAGCGCTTTACTGTAGTTTAGTTTGGGCCATGGCTGCGCAGCAGGCCAGCAGCTCCATCGTCTGTGACGTCTAGGCACACAAAACACAGGGGAGTGATATCGAGATTCGAGAGCGACGACTCATTCAAATTCTTGACAATTCGGCATTTTTTGTAAAAAAAAAATTGAAAGGGACGACACTGCTTTGCTTCCGTTTCGTATTCGTAGGTGCATTGTGGCAAAAACGGTGTGAACGGCTTGCCATCAAGGTTTTGAAAACCACTACAAGACCAACTTTGATTTTCGAAAAAAAGTGACCAGTTAACCGTTTTGCTACAGTACTCCAATCGAATGATTTATAAACCCTGCCACCCGGTCGCCACCAGTCTCTTTCCCAATTCCCTGTCTTTTTCGGTCCAGGTCCACAGAATCAGCTAGTGGTACCGAGCTCCAGTAACGGCCCGTACAGAATCGTAATCAATCTTGGGCCGTTATAGAAAGACGAGCTCAAATTTCTAGGCCCATGTGCCGCTTCCGCTTTCTATTGCTTCCAGGGGTGAACCGGCCCACAATCATAAACGAAGGCCCACGGTTCTGCAGTTGAAACGATCCTACAGCAAGTAGCGAAATTCTCTTTTCTCTAAAAAAAAATTCTAAAAAATGAGCGTCAGTGCCGCGATCAGCAGTTTCGCGTTCTGACTTGCGACAGAAACTCAGTCCGAGAGCACAACAATCCGGCCTTCCCTGCCATTCTTTACAAAATCAAGTCGAGCTAGCCTGTCAGACAACTCGATCGAATCTAGCATAGGTCGAGTCGCTGAAACTGATGATCGATGAGATGGCGACGGAATCATACCGTTTCAGGGACGAGCTGCAGGCCCGTTCGATCGATCGGCTTCTCATCTCCTGACGTCCGCCTCTCGTCACTCTCTGCAAGTTCGCACGGTTCAAGCACGTCACGCTAGTCTGGTTCACGTCTTGGTCGCATCGTAGTGACGGTGTTCATGAACTGTGGTGCAGCTGTATGGCCGTTCGCAGTCGGCATATACTCGAGGGAAACCAAGTTCCCAGTGGGCCTAGCTACTGTCATCGTCGTGGCTGGATCTTAGGACGTCACCGAGGAGGAGAAGAAGAAGCATGTACTCCACCTCCGGGTTTCTGTTTCTGTAAAGGTCAAGCAGAACGCGCCGGAACGGACACATCGGTCTGAATGTTCATCAGGAGGAAGTGCGTCACTCCTTTCTCCCGGAGCGCAAGCGTGCCAAACGACCACGCCGCCTAGCTCCGAGATGCTCGATCACGATCCGTGCCACCGCGGAAACTGACGCCCGACCTCCGCATCACCGCGCACTCGCACTGTACCGCCGTGTCGCGTTTGCATAGGCATTTGGCGGGAGGCAGCCGTGACCTGAGCCTGACCCGGCAAAGCCGCAAAGGGCGTCTAGCTAGGCTAGCACTTAGCAGCCGTGGAAAGACGAAGCGTATGACTGTGTGATCCGACGGGCGCTAGCGAACAAAGCGCGGCGCACCAAATCCATCGAGCGCCGACCAGACGCCAGGCCCCAACCGCGCCACTGCTCGCTGCCTGCCTGCCTCCGCACAAGAGTTTAAGAGAACGCGAAGGCATCAACCAAGGGAAAGCAACGACGAGCGCGCGCATTTTTCATCGTCTCTTTCGGTCGTCTTTCCTGCCACCAAACTTTTCTCAAAGCCAAAGATAGAGCACCGCGGGGGACGGACGCTCCGGTGTGCGGTTACGCATGCGTTCTGCGACGCCGTCTCGTCTCTGCTTCTTATTCTTTCTTCTTCCTTGCCCTTCCTCTCCTGCCGTCGTGCTTGCTGTTTAGAAGTTCATTGGCTGGTTTGTGACCGGCCGGCCGGCATGGGCGAGGAGGAGGGCACGGCAGAAGCGGAAATGGCGGCGTCGTGGCGGCTCAACGTCAACGACTTCAAGATGCCGGAGGAGCGGCCTAAAGAACCGCACTTCGTCACCAGGGTCTTCCTCCGCCGCCACAGTACGTGCCTCTCCTTTCTCCTTATTTGCCTGTAATTAGGGTCTGTTTGTAGGGAGTCAATCTTTGCCACACCAAAATTTCGACGTGTCACGGTAACTTTTTTGCTTTATTCTCAACTTATGACGTACCATAATTAGTTAATAAAACTCTAATTCATTTCTTATGCCAAAACTTGTCAAACTTTTCAATTGCCTCTATGATGATTTTTTAAAATTTGACAATCGTCCAAACATACTCTTAGTTCTGCATATTAATTATTGTTCGATTTGATGATTATTTAAAATTTGACAATCGTCCAAATAAACCCTTAGTTCTGCATATTAATTATTGTTCGATTTGTTGCCATGGGAAACCGTCACATTTCTCTCTTGCGTGTGACCCCCATGTCCACCACCGTACCTTCTTGTTGTTATAATAACTTGTTCTAACGAATGATCATCAAGTACGAGGCGAACACTAGGCAGAGCTCTCTAGTGGTCTCAGAAATTCTTGTTTAGTTTATTCCAAGATAATAGCCGGCAAGAAAATTGCATCAAGTTAAAGATGTTTAGTGGATCGAGTCCCATGATCATCTGGACTGGCATGGATATAATACTATTATGGTAGTTACTTCCAACATCTATTTACATAACATGTACTCCTTCCGTTTTTAAATTGATGTCACTTTTGATTTTTATAATTAACTTTGACTATTTTTATTCAAAAAATTATTTGAATGTGTAAAATTTTTAAGTATATAAATTTTATCAAATTCTTTGGATCAATTAAAGAACGAAGAAAATATTATTTTTGACTGCCCTAGATTTGCACGCTCAATAGGAACGCCCTACAAACATTTCTACGATCAGCAGACACTCATGTTATGCTATACTTGGGAAATCTACACAAATTTTGAATATCGACATTGAACGATCAAAAGTGATAAGCACAATTTAAAATAAGAAAGTATTAGGAACGGTCCGCTTTGGGTCGTGGAGCTTGCCCTCACGAGGTTTTTTTATGCATCAAATATCTTTCTTCTTTTAAGAGATGGGGCGACAATACTATTTAGGAGGATCGACATCCGATAGATTTCTGTTTGAGTTGGAAGCGAGAAAAGAGAAACCTATTTTCCTATTGTATGGATGTTATTACCAAACCGCCTAGTATATAGCACGAGAGGTAGAGAAACTTTTCCTATTGTACCGCTCTGTTTGGGCACAGCTTATTCACAGAAATAAGTAGAAGCTGTGTTAAACAATAAATTTATTTTATAAATTATTAGTTTAGCAACTTTTTAAAATAAATTAAACAGTAATTTATTTTTTAGCTGCTTTTTATCAGCTGAAAAAATAAACTATATTTTTATTAAATTTCAACTGTACCAAACAGGGCCTATAGATGTTATTGGCTTATTTTGTAGACCGTGACCTCAGCTTCCCATCTGCCATTCAGTTATGGGTACACAAAATACTTAGGCACCGTTTGAAATGTGAAAAAAATTCTATATTTTTTCTATAAATTTGAAATGATTCTTGTAAAATTCTTATGAGATTAATGTAAAATTAATGCGTTCCAAACGGCACCTTACTTCATCCGTTCCTAATCGTTGTTGATTTTTAGAATTATATTTAACTAGCTGCCTGATTTTTTAAAAAATAGTAAAATGTGTAAAATTATAATTTGTGATTCAAATGATTTTAATAATAAACAATTTATAACACAAATATAATATTCTATTTATCTAATTTTTTTAATAAAATGAATGATTAAAGATGAGATTAGAAGTCAGTGGGGATAATATTTTACAAACGGAGATGTTTGTTGATATGTGATATTATCTGACGTTCCTTGCTGCCTCAGTTTTGCCTTCCTGAAAAGTAACTTTATTGAGGGCTGATCAAGAGCGCCGGGGAAAATAGAAACTTGATAGTTCAGCTGCCTGCACGCTACGTTTTGCAGATTAGCAGTCTTTTTTACGTCAAAAAAAGGCCTTAAACATCGTCTCCCTCCCATAAACATAAGCATACAGCATCCACGAGAGCTATTCATGTAGGTTGGCCGCTGGCGATCATCACAAGGAAAACCCCGTCAGGGAAGTAGTCCGCCATGTCGCATGTGAGGTGTGGCAAGGAAAAACATTTTGCATCGCTCCGGCGACCTTCCCAGCTTTTGCGGCCCACGCGTGACGCGCGCCTCGCCATGCCAAGCCTCTGCTTTGACCTTTGAGGTACTAGGAGCAGTTCGATGCGTGCAATCGGACGACTCGTATACTTTTTCCCCCTAGGACAGGAGGGGTTACCATTGCGACTGGGAGACGGGCAAAATTGGCAGAACACATAGAGAGAACTCAAAAGAAACAGGTTATTGAAATAACTAGGTTGTCGTAATTCCCAGGACGCAACGGCTTTCGGTAACCCTGTCACTGTCGTTTCCACTTTCTCCTAACGAAACCACAAAGAAGGAAGGTCATCAGAGTCGGTGCAGGAGGCAACAACGCGAACTCGGTCACGTAATTATCGAAGCCAAGATAAGATAAACACTAAATAATATCCCATGGCCAATGCAGGAAGAGAACCGATTGATCAAGTTCCGCGATCGTGTGACTCGTGTCACACGGGGCTGAAGCCGTGTCGAGGCTTTCCCGCAGAAAGATGGCATCTCGCCTCACATCTTTGCACGGCACCTCAGTTTTTTCTTCCTTTCTGCGCCTTTCCTTCCATTTTTCCTGGGTCGTCCCCTCCCGACTTTGGATTAGGCGGCCGCGAACGCTAGCACGGTACGTCTACTCCCCCGCAGGAGGGACTCCCGTTGCAGTCGGCGCCCGCGGCACGCGAGGCGGGGAGCGTGCCAACGCGAGCTGCTATGCGGTGTCGTCGTCGCACGGACGCACGGTGGCTTCACTAGTCGGCCAGGCAGGTGGTCGCAATGTTGCTGCGCGGTCGTCAAAGTCTGCTTCTTTACCTTGATCGTGTAATCGCGCTGCGCGGGGACGGGGTCACACCGGTATGCGCTTATCTTTCGGGACGGGTGCCGCGCCACGGGTGAAGGACCACGACGGGCACGCTGGAGTTCTCGAGAGGCCCGGGCCACGCGGCAGCCCATCTCTGCCCTGCCCAACTTCTATTCGCCTGCCAAAATACTCCTACTAGAAAGGATAGCGGCAGAGGCCAAGCCAAACCGAAAGATTCGGAACCTTTCCGTTCTGAGCGCACGCCACATAAATCCTGCGACGCGGTTGTGTTGCTTTAGGGCGGCGACCGCGAAAGCTGATCGAGTTGCGCGCTCCTTACCGCCGCGCAGCGGGGCAGTGAGCCGGGCGTCGCGTCTGAGGGAGGGAGCGAGAGGCCATGGGGAGCCAAGGGCGCAGCGGTGGCGGCGGCGAAGGCGGCGGGGGCGAGGGGTCGTGGCGGCTGCGCATGGACGGCGGCTTCCATGTCCCCGAGCGGTTCCACCGCCAGGCGCCCTTCTACGCCAGGATCTTCGGCGCCGACCCGCACGGTACTACTCACTTTGCTCGACGCCTTCTTTTTCGTTCTTCCATCTCGAAACCGAACAGAGAAACTTGCGCAGAAACAACGGCATGTGGGAAACAGAGTTCTCCGTATCTGCTTATTGATTTGGATCAGGGTTTGAGACATTAGTTCTAGAGTCCTGAAATCGTTGTTCGTGCGTATGAGTGTGTGTTTTGACACGGTGAGTCTGTGGTTATAGTTATACAACGTTAATGCTTAGCACCGTTGGCTTCTTTGGCAGCCACTAGTTTGGTTCTTAGTCGTCGTTCTGTATCATATTATACCGTGATGCACTTCGGTTCCTCGTTCAGATTCAACCCCGTGCAACGTAAATTCTTTTATTGGCGAGTACCGCTCCACCAAATGTTAATGCCTAGTGGAGCTACCAGAAAACACTAAAGCTAGCAATTTTATCTTTGTAATAGCCTAAACAATTTGGCGAGTAGGGAGCTGTTTCCAAATATTGGGGTGGGGGGGGGGGGGGCAATGATCCTGCTTTTAGTTTTATTGCTACTGACCAAAGATAGGCCACGCCTGCAACCAACTAAGCTTAGATCAGTTCCTTTTTACTTCTAGCAAGCCTATCTCTGTTTTAACTTCTAGCGACGCACGATTTCCATTCATTTCAACTTTATTTTGTTTGCTAAAAAAGATTATTTGTTGTATGCTTTCATTCGTCATCTTTGGATAATCTATTCCTTGGTTGGCATGACCTGTGGTGCATAAGCTGAATGCCAGAATTGTCATATATAGTGCCTTGCCTCCACTGACAGTTCAGTCTCTGTTATCAGGGAAACAGAGGAAGATTGCGAAGTACTACAAGAAACAGGAGAATCTGCTGAAGGACTTCAGCGAGATGGAGACCATGAATCAAATTGGTTCCCTAGATCAGAGTGCCCCGTCCGAGGTACTTTACCGTCGTGTCATTCGTAATTATGGAATTTGTAAATATGCATCCATTTTTGTTTACATATACATTGCTGATGTGGACTATGCCCATTTCTTTTCTTCTTAGGAAGAGTTAAGGCAATTGGCAAAGAGTGAAAGACTGGCTATCAACATATCGAATATAGTTAATTTGATCCTTTTTGTGACAAAAGTTGTCGCTTCTATTGAAAGTGTATCGATGGCGGTCATAGCATCGACCCTGGACTCTCTACTGGATCTGTTGTCGGGTTTCATACTCTGGTTTACAGCATATGCCATGAAAAAGCCAAACAAGTACAACTACCCAATTGGGAAGAGGCGCATGCAGCCAGTGGTAAGGACCTTGTTCATCAGACTATGTCACTTTGGTTTGGTAGTGTGCGGATTATGAATTTAAGATGACATTTTTGCCTATCCTGAAAATTTCTCTGGCTGTTCACTCTTCATACTCCATCCACTTAAAAGCATCTGACCACAAGTACACATGCTAATTTGACTATCTTGAAATTCTCAGGGCATAATAGTTTTTGCATCTATAATGGGCACACTTGGCTTCCAAATACTGATTGAATCAGGACGGCAGCTTATTACACAGGTGCAAGATCTGCTATCATTTTGTTTGTCATAATCAGTGTCATCCTTCCTGATTCAAAAAACTGATTCTAGCATTGTGCAAACAGGGACATGAAAATTTCAGTCACCGGCAAGAGCTTTGGATGGTCGGTAGCATGTCCTCGGTTGCAGTAGTCAAGTTCTTCCTCATGCTCTACTGCCGGTCGTTCAAGAACGAGATCGTCAGGGCATACGCGCAGGATCACTTCTTTGATGTCATCACAAACTCAATCGGCCTGGCATCCGCGTTGCTCGCGGTCCGGTACAAGTGGTGGATGGATCCTGTTGGCGCCATATTGGTGAGCACAATTGCAAATTAGTGAAACTGTGCAATGCAGTTCGTAGACATGTACTTATTACACTCAGGGAGACAAAAACTTAAAATGATGAACTGTGAATGCAGATTGCTCTGTACACGATCACTACCTGGGCAAGGACCGTGCTGGAGAACGTGGGGACGCTGATCGGAAAGTCGGCGCCTGCGGAGTACCTGACGAAGCTGACGTACCTGATCTGGAACCACCACGAGGAGATCCGGCACATCGACACGGTGAGAGCCTACAACTTCGGAACGCACTACTTCGTGGAGGTGGACATCGTGCTGCCGGGGGACATGCCGCTGAGCCAGGCGCACGACATAGGCGAGGCGCTGCAGGAGAAGCTCGAGCAGCTGCCCGAGGTTGAGCGAGCCTTTGTTCATGTCGATTTCGAGTTCACGCACAGGCCAGAGCACAAGGCTGAGGTATGATTCGGTTGGCTGCTTTAGAGTTCAGGTGGCTAGTCCAGCTACAGCGACATGTATATTTGTAACACGAATGCAAACTTCGGTTCCGGAGCTCGTTGCTCTTAAAGGGCAATAGATGTTTTGCTCTGTGATGACATTTGAAATGTCTGATCGCCTTCTTTGATAACTTGACCGCCTTCTTTGATAACTTGACCTACATGAAAACGGACTTCTGAATGTAAAAAATTCCGTGTACACATGGCTGTCGTCTTTGTACCCTATCCCTTTCCGCCATAAGTCCACATAACGCATTTTTATAGCTGTGAAGTGAGAGGCGCAACACGATAACTTGATCACTTCAGGAGTTTTGTATTATCATTGTCATGTCAAATGGATAACTTGTCATACTAGAGTTCCTAAATTTCGTCAACGTATTATTTCAATACACAAGCTTATGCCGGAGATCACAGCCTAAAGGAAACAACTCATAATTTTAGAGGCGAATCCACCATCATGGTGGCGGACAGTAAAGGTTTTCATAATAAGCCACATCATGCAGATAGATACTTTCGTGATGCAACAATCCAAATTTGGACTACACTATTTTGGCTTGGCTTCAGGTTTGTCATAAGCTTCTATGTTCTGTGGTTCACACTCCGGGCTAAAGAGGCGCACAAGCAAGGCTGATGTCGCACTCATAGATACTGCTCCGCATGATGCCCACCTGAGACTCCTTGGAACTGTTATTCTTGGACCTAAAAAGGATCAAACATAGCGTCAGACAAAATGCTTTGAGTTCTGAGTTGATTCCCGGACTTCATTCGAAAGAAACGCGACAAACACAATAACTACTGTACACAAGATGCATGGAATTATACCTGCAGTAGTACAAAGAGTCAAGGGGAAAACTGGATGGATAGGAACAATTACCATAGTGAAGGCGGCAGAGCACCCAGAATGCAAGACCACCACCGACGGAGAAGATGCCAGCAGTCTGCCGCATCAAACGAGAGCAGGGCTTTGACTCTGGCCGCATCACCTCTCCTTCTGACCATCCCAGTACTTGCCGAAGCGCCATTGTGATCCTTGGCTTCTCTGGTGATGGATATTCTGCTGGCCTTTTGAATGATATGAGGTTGAGCTGTTCAAACTTTACACACTGGTTCTTGAAACGAGAAGAATTAGTCCAGTATTTCATCAAATGATCTTAGAGTAAGAAAATGTTAAAGTTAATCCCAACCCCAAAAAGACAATAGAAATTAATTTTTTTATAGCGCAAGCATTCTGATAGGATGAAGAGATATGGATCTATAGATCAATTTCATTCGAATTGAAAAAAAAACACTATAACATTCAACAGATAACCGTACATGTTTAAGCACTGGTGAGGTGTTGTAACACATACAGAATACAGACGACAAGTCAGATGCTTGTGTGACCAAGTGAATGAGAACTACCCATTGCGTGCTGGATTCAGGAAAAGCAACATATTATGTACTGAGTCCTGACCACAACACTGCATAGGATGCAGTGGGTTAATCAAGCTACCAACAAGCAGAGCATACACAATGTTTCAAAAAGTGAGGTTAAGTATAAATTTAATCCTTGCGTGAACTGCGTATATGTCCTAATCCTAAGACAATATACATATGAAAAATACAAGCCATGTTTATGCTAATCCATCCATACGTTAATGCTCTGGTAACCACCACCAGTTATCTACGAGTACTCTATAACCTATCAAGGAGGAAGCAGTCTAGCAAACCTAGAAAATCTACTTGCACAGCCTAATTTCGCATGAAACCCGCAATCCCCATCCCCCCCACCCCCCCCCCCCCACCCCAAGCAGCGCGTCACCAACCCACATGGCCACACACCAGTCATTCGACGTATTGCCTATGCAAGGCAACAGTGAAGCAACGCCGGAATCTTTGTCCCGTGCAGTCTCCCAGACCATAGCTACGTCAAATTAACACTGATAAACGGACAAGGCGCAAGGACCAAGTACCGACGACAGCTGCTACTACGAGACGGAAAT
>BCLG01001911.1:0-28996 GCA_001602295.1 Zoysia matrella
TGCCTCTAGATCCACCGACGATTGACGACCCGACAGGGACCCGAAACCCGCGGGGTTCGGGTTCGGGTTTTAAATTTCACCCGCGGATGCGGGCTCGGGTCTTGAGCTGCACCAGTGTGATTTTGTGTATCGGGCGGATTTTTACTAAACATGACCCGAACTCGTCCCGTTGCCATCTCTAATGCTTACAATGGAAACAAATGTTACTGCACTGTTCACTGAAGCTTTCGATCTACTCTCTCCGCCCACTTTTAATTGTAATTCTAATTTTGGGTATGAAAATTTTCAAAAAAAATATAGAAAAGATATAGCGTATAGTAGGAGACATATAAAGACAGAGATGCTGGAAAGAGATAAAAAAGTATGAATTGAGAATGACATCTATTAGGAAACAAAATTTAAATTAGAGAGTAAAATGAAATTTAAAAGTGAACTGATGGAGCTGTGAACCTTGGTCGTTGGTAGCATGCCAAGTGCTTAGGTCACGAAGCATCAATTAAGAAAACGGTCCGTTCAGCCTTGTCTGGAAATGGAGGTCTACAACCAAATCCCTATCATTTTACTAGTGGTACAGATTTGAACCACATGTTAATTTTCTACTGCAACCTCCTCTTCTGACATGACAATTATTTTTTTTTTACTATGGGAAGACTTCAGGAAATACTGTACAGAAACATATAAGAGCCCGTTGCGATCACGAACGGCAAAGTAGCCGCCACCAAGTTATCAGGATTCAGATATCGTCTCGGCCTCCACGATCGACCGCCATCAACACCGCAATCTTCTCGACGGCCGTCACAGCAAGCAGCAAGCAATAACTGTCTAAAATTGCACACCTAGTATCAATCAGGCCGGCTACAAACCCCATTCGCGGATGAAACTAACCTGAATCTTCGACGCAAAGCTAGCGATGAACGCGCAGCTGAAGTATCCAACTTGCCGCTGCAACCATCCCGATTCCCAAGCTGAATCTGACAACATCTAATCCAGCCTTTCGCTTTCTGTTATCGCTAGGAGTACTAGATTCAATCTTTCCCGCCTCAAAGCTCATGGACCCTGTACCAGCTCCGTGCTATAAATACGGTCATGCCTTCTCGTCCCAAGTTCATCAGCTCACACTCCAATTCGAGTAATCAGCCGAGTTTACCATCAGCTACTCCAGCTCACACTTGCACGACGATGGCTCACAGGCAGCTTCTTCTTGTGGCTCTAGTGGCGGTGGTGTCGGCCATGGCGGCCGTGGAGCTGTGCCGCGCCATACCGTTCAACGAGAGTGACCTTGCGTCGGAGCATGCTCTCTGGGACCTGTACGAACGGTGGCAGGCGCACCACAAGGTGCACCGGCACCATCACGAGAAGCGCCACCGCTTCGGCGTCTTCAAGGACAACGTGCACTTCATCCACAGGCACAACAAGCACGGCGACCGTTCCTACCGCCTCCGGCTCAACCACTTCGGCGACATGACCCGCGACGAGTTCCGCGCCACGTTCGCCGACTCGCGCATCAACGACCTGCGCCGGGAGGAGCCTCGCGCGGCGGCCGTGCCGGGGTTCATGTTCGATGGTTTCTTCAACTTGCCGGAGTCCGTGGACTGGCGCCAGATGGGCGTGGTCACTCCCGTCAAGAACCAGGGCAAGTGCGGCAGCTGCTGGGCGTTCTCAGCAGTGGTGGCCATGGAGGGCATCAACGCCATCCGGACTGGCAAGCTCGTGTCCCTGTCCGAGCAGGAGCTGATCGACTGCGACAGGGCCGAGAACGGGTGCCAGGGCGGTCTCATGGAGAACGCCTTCGAGTTCGTCAAGTCGCACGGCGGCGTCACCACCGAGGCCGCCTACCCGTACCGCGCGGCGAACGGCACGTGCGACAGCACGAGGAACCGCCGCGCGCCACTGGTCGTCATCGACGGTCACCAGATGGTTCCGGCCAGCAGCGAGGAGGCGCTGGCGCAGGCCGTGGCTAACCAGCCCGTGTCCGTGGCCATCGACGCGAGCGGCCAGGCGTTCCAGTTCTACTCGGAGGGCGTGTTCACCGGCGACTGCGGCACCGACCTCGACCACGGCGTGGCGGTGGTCGGGTACGGCGTGACCGAGTACGGCGTCCCGTACTGGATCGTGAAGAACTCCTGGGGCCCGACGTGGGGCGAGGGCGGCTACGTCCGGATGCTGCGCGGCACCGGCGACGGCGGCATGTGTGGCATCGCCATGGAGGCGTCCTTCCCCGTCAAAACTTCGCCCAACCCGGTGCCAACGCCCAGGCGCGCACTCCTCTCCAGGGGCAGCTCCTCACAGTAATTCGTGAATTGATCGCTGGTGCAGCCGAAAGCTAGAATACCATGGCAGACATGGAAGGATCGTGCTTGCTTCTGTTTATCTATTGTGTCGGGTCGGTCTCGCTCGCGGAGCAGAACAAGAAACGTAGTAGCGCGAGCGAGCAACAGGATTTAGTGTAATCGCGGAAGTCGTATCTAAAGTGTAGTGTTATGTAATTGTGATGTAATGTAAAATAAATAATCTAATCTAAGGTATTGTAATGTGTGGCATCCCAATAGGATACATATATGATAACTATATATGGCAGTTGTGTTCAGTGTTCTTGCCATATCTTTTTTTTTTTTACTTAGCGTAACATGAAAACCTAGCACCACACTCAGGAACCAAGACCTCTGTTCTGTAATGGCGTCACCGATCCTACGGGGTGAGGCATGCGCAACGACAGACTACAATCCGAATGTGCGACGACTTACAGGGTTGCTAAGAAACTCGTTTTTTTAAAGAGTAAATTTCACAAAATTATACTTAGTTTGAAAAAGCTATTACAAAACTACAGATTTAAGAAAAATATTTAATAAAAGTACAGATTTAAAGAATTATATCACAAAATTACATATTTTGTAAGTAATGTATCATAAAACTACAGATTTAACGAGTCATAAAATATGTAGTTTTATGATACATCATTCATAAAATATGTAGTTTTGTGATACATTTCATAAAACATGTAGTTTTGTGATACATGTATGCACTAAATATGTAGTTTTATGAAAGTATATGTTAAATTTGTAGTTTTATGATAGTTTTGATAAAGTAGTTATAGTTTTGTGAAATTTACTGCATATTGTGAGCTTTTTTTTTTCCTTGCCAGCTCCCGTCCGCGAAGGAGACCGATGTAACGTGGGCCTCAGTGCAACGTAATATCGAGTGGGCCTCTATTGCTGCCAGAAGATCTACACAAAGCCCAAATAAAAGTGCAAGCCCATTAGGCCGTTTAAATTTCTACGTTTATTTTGCCTCTTAGAAAATGGCACCATCGAAATTCAACGTCAGCTTACAACCGGAAACTGTCAGGTTTCAGGTCAAAACAAATTAAAAAAAAATCCAGAATTTGGTCACCAAATTTTTTAAAAAGAAGAAAAACGTCCTTATTCTGGTCAGCAGGCTACGTGGTGACTGACACCATAGTTAGTCACAAAGATTTTTTTTTTCTTTGTCAGAACTTAGTCATAAGTCATAACACGAACAAAATGTACAAGCCACAGCGGAGACAAAGGCAGCACCACGTATCTTAAGTTTCGTAACATGGATCATCGATCGACAGCGTGAAAGCAATTGCAAAGGAGAAGTGCAGGGAGGGACAGAGCAAATGACAACATCCTCTGTTCCGGTCCAGCGAAAAGCCCCCGCACTGAATAAACAAAACAATACAACTCACAACTTGTGGTTGCTGCTGGTCTGGGAACTCCCAAACCCTCTGGAAGCCTGAGAAAACTCGCGCATGACTTGGCGGAGGGTCACACGAAACAACGACGATGGAGACAGCAATGATATAGTAGGACAACGAGATCTGGACTGCGATCCACGTAATGCAAAATTCGTCAAATTCATAGCGATCGAAGCACCAGCAAACAGATAGGATTGGTCAGCAACAAGGGGATAGGCAGGTTTCCTGGGGACGGAAGGAAAAGATCTAATAACTGAACCAGGTCGTGAACTCAAGTGTGCACTCACACGCATCACCCGGTGACCGTGACACCGACGTGCCTCGTCGCCCTCGATCCGTGGCGGCTGCGCAACGTTGCATGCCGTTACCGCGGGGACGTGTCTGGTGAAGCCTTCTCTGCAACCCCTGATGAAATAATGCTAAATTAAACCGGAGCAAGGAGCACTCTTCTCTGAAGCCACAAGTTTCGTTCTCGCAGAAAACCGGCCGTGGTTTAGCGACCAACGCGAGAAGTTAAGCAACCCAGTTAAACTCCACTTGGGACACGCACACCCGGACATACATGCTCATCATATATACACACGTACTCGTAGTAAAAGTCAAGAGAACAAGCCGATAAAGCCGGTGTTATCGTGATGTTTTATTTGCCGCCAAACGCTGCAGCAACAGCTGTTCGTGCTCTTGCACAGATAAATAAAACTGCAACTTGGTCTGAATCCGACGAGAGAGGTGCGAGTCTGAAAACAACCCGTCAGGACAGGAGTCCTTTTGTCACGACGACTCTGGAGAAAGTTCTTCCATCCGTCCATGAAGAACTCGAGATCAAAGTCGAGCCTGCATAATTTTAGCACGCCTCACGTTTCTCTAGCTGGCTAAACCGAGTCAGGAACCATTTAGTTTCTTTTTAGAAACTCGTTTAATTTGACCAGCAGCAAATGATCGGGAGTCTTCGCACCACCATTTTTTATTTGGCGCGTCTTCACCTGCAGGAAGTCTTTGCCGCAAAAGTTGGGACCGGTCTCTACCAGGAGGTCAGGAACCTGCACGCGCGTTTCGTTACACCCGCGTGGCGATTTTATAAAATCCATGTGGGTTCAGTTGGTAAGAAGAAGAGATTCAGAAGACTGACCGAAACCCGGCGATAACTGGGTCCGGTGCTATCTGAACGTCATGAATTGTAAATCTCCTCCATGTGGGGGGATTAATTACATCAAGGGTTAGGTGCCTTTCAGCTATCAACTTGCCGCTCTCCGTTAGCGTCAGATACGAGTGTCATGTTGTATCCATGATAATGGATGCTAGTTAAGCTCAAGGATGTGCTCAAAGGAGCAAATTGTACAGAGCTGCAGAATGAAGAGGGCGAGGGCCAGCGGCGGAGACACTGCCTGCCTCCTCAAAGGAGCAAAACGGCGCGTTTGAACAGGTCAGATGACAGGGAACACATGTTCGTTCGGTAAACGAAGTAATCGAACGTCTCTGGAGATTTTCAGAAGATCGTGTGCAGCAGCGACACTGATCAGTTCAAACAGTGGTTTCAGAAGATCACTGTTCTGAATTGCTGCTAAACGTCTCGTCCTGCGTTCGCAATCTAGCATATTCGAATCTGTACCACGCAGATCGAAGGCACACTACAGTCTCTCTTAGAGGCAACTTGAAAGAACATCACTATCAGAAGGGAATCGTTGTCTCGAAAAAACCCGGGAATTACGAAATCTAAATTTTTGGACTTTTCCACGACATCGTCCGCTGTTTTTGACCCCTGATGCATCAGAAGAACCAAAAGGCAAAAAGTGCCCGTTAAGTATAGGACCAGCTGATGTCGATCGCATAAAACTGTGCTCGGCGTCCTGGTATTTTTAGGCTTGCAAGTGACGCTGCAAACATACAACCTTCTGTTGTTGATAGGATACAAATCTTTAGTCTAAAAATAAATTAGAATTTGTTGTTTTAGCGACAACACTCTACAAAAGCCGGGTAGATTAGGATAAACATGGGTAAGAAGAGATCGTGGCGCCACGTCCGACATCCATGCCTGTGTGTCCGGGGGTTAAGTGAGCTAATCCCGCCACGTCGGACAGGCTAAACACAACTCGGAGCCGTCCCCGGTCGGCGACGACACGAGCTAGGCTCCCCGCTCGTCGCGGCGGCTGAGGCCGAGCTGTCACCGGGCTCCCTTTTTGGTCCGGGCGGATGAGGGCGAAGGCGGCCTGCATGGGGCCACGGCGGCGCCGCGTCGACGTTGAGCCGGCACATGCGGCGCTTCCTCGTTCCAAGAGCCGTTTAGCCCCTCCTGTGAGTCGTACACGACCCCTCGAGACCGCGTCACTGCTGCTCGCCCCCGGATCGGAAGATCGGATGGCTGATGCCTGATGGTCACAAGCGTCAGCGTCGCCCCTCAGTTTACCTCCAAATGAGCTTTTGGGTCACCCTTTTCCGGCGTCCCTCGTCCCTAGTTAACCGCCAACTGGATGACGGTCTGCCACCGCGACGAACCAGTCACCGCGCCCTCGTCGAAGAGTCTTTTGTTACAGCGCGAACTGATGAACAAACAGCGCGTCGGCGCAGCGGCTGTTTCACGGGAATCATGCGTTGTCTAGGGACCTTACTGGAAGAAGACCAAAACGTGCAGCGGTCGGCGCTAGCGCCATCCCAACGACGCAGGCCAGGTTCCCTTCTGTCTATCTATATAAGCGTTCGAGCACCCGCGCCAATCCGCCTCCCTCACATCGCCGTCGACGGCAACATCCCGTCGCTCTCTGTCCGGATATTTGTGTTCCGCCCTCGTTCCTTCCATTCCTCCGTCGTCGCGGTTCGCTTATCCGGAGATGTGCGAGGGACCGAGGACCGTCCGCGGCGGAGCCGACGACGAAGGCGCCGCCACCGACGTCGACGTGGTCGCCACCGGCGGCCGCAAGAAGATCCCCGCGCATTCCTCTGTTCTCGTAAGCGCGCATCCTCTGTTTCGCTTGGCGCATTTCCTCTGTTTCGCACGCTGTTCGTGCTAATGATTCGCGTGCTGCTTTAGTCGTTCTCTGAAGAAAGATCACGAGTTTTTTTGGTTCACGTTTCGGTCAGGCCTCGGCGTCGCCGGTGCTGGCGCGCATCCTGGAGCGCCGCGCGCAGAAGGACAGGGAGAGCGGCAAGACCGGCGGCAGGGCCGTCGTCCGGATCCGCGGCGTCGCCGACGACGCCGCGGCGGCCTTCGTGCGTCTCCTCTACGCCGGCACCAGCAGGTACCGTGCTGTCCACCTCCTCCCTGGAACGGAGCTCGCTGTTGCTGCCTAGTCGTGTTTTCGCACACGTCCGTTTCTTGCGAGGCCGGGCAAGACGAGGTACGGCTTGGCGAGGCGTAATCCGTAGTACGTATTAAAAACGCACGAGGAGAGGAAAACACGGAGCATGTGTTGCCACTTGCCAGCCCGTGTCGACAGGATGATCTGGACGACCAAGCCGCCTATCATTAGCGTCGGTATTTTATTACTGCGAGATGATTATTTCCATCCTTAAGTAATCGTTGGGCAATTGGTTTGGCTACCAAATCAAATAGTCGGAAGCCAATCACCGCGGATGGAAACCACCGTGAAATCTCGTGGCCTCGCCGGCGCCGACCAACTATGGCAGAGAAGGACGGAGGGGAAACAAAAGCGAAGAAAAAGCGCCGCCGTTTTGGTTGGTGCGATAGCGCCTGCCCAGTTAGACCCTGCATCGCGGCGACGGACGGGAGGACCACCGGACCCGCGCGTCGCGAGCGAGCTGGCGCTGTCACCGTGGTGATCGCGGGCTCGGCAAGTGAATTCGAGAACTTTTACTAGTAGCACTGCCTGCTCCCTGTCGTGTGGATGCGGGGAAAGCGACGGCCGGAGCGATCGCAGCCTCCCTTTGTTGAGCGAATGTTCCTGTGGTGCCTGCCCTGTCGAAGATTCCTTTCTTTATGAATAACGGTAGAAGATCCTTCGAATCTCTTACTAGGATCTCCACATGGAACACAATGATACACGCGCGAGAACCTTAGTAATTCCCATGTTCATGTTCTAACAATCTCAATTAATTCTCATAACATGTGCGATAACGGGAGCATCATGTATCGATGTGTGAACCGGCAGGCGCGGCGTGCAGGGCCAGGTGGGCGCGGAGGACTCCGACGACATGGACAGGTACGCGGTGCAAGCGCTGGTGCTGGCGCACGCGTACCAGGTGCCGTGGCTGAAGCGGGCCTGCGAGGGCGCGATCGGCGCGCGGCTCACGGCCGGCTCGGTGGTGGATGTGCTGCAGCTCGCCGGCCTGTGCGACGCGCCGCGGCTGCGCCTGCGCTGCTCCAGGCTGCTGGCCAAGGAGTTCAAGGCCGTCGAGCGGACCGAGGCGTGGCGGTTCCTGCAGGACAACGACCCATGGCAGGAGCTCGACATCCTGCAGCGCCTGCACGACGCCGACCTGGTACGTATACGGCGTTTTCCCTCTTTGCTTCCTATCGATGCCCCCACTCTCGTCATGTCGCACTGCACGGTCGGTAGTCGACGTGTGGCCGGCACAGAAACATGATGATTCCTCTATCGGTGCGTGCACCGGGACCTTTTAGCGTGTTACCCGGTATTTCAAACTATGTTCAAGGAGATGGCAGACATGTCCGGACCGCCATGTCGCGTTCGTGCGCGTCAAGATATGATGACGATGATACACCGAGTGGTCGTCCAGCCTAGCGACTCGCTCTGTTCTAAACGTGCTTATTAGTGTCCAAATCTGAAAGACCCGGAATGGTCTGCGAAGAATCTTGACTGAGCTAGCTAAGCACTGATCGATCTCATTCTCCACACGTGCAGCGGCGGCGCAGGTGGCGGCGGAAGCGCGCGGAGCAGCGCGTGTACGTGGAGCTGAGCGAGGCGATGGACTGCCTGGCGCACATCTGCGCGGAGGGCTGCACCGAGGTGGGCCCGGCGGGCCGTGCGCCGGCGGCGTCGCCGTGCTGGCGGTACGCGACGTGCCGGGGCCTGCAGCTGCTCATCCGCCACTTCTCCCAGTGCCACCGCAAGAGCTGCGCCCGGTGCCAGCGCATGTGGCAGCTGCTTCGACTCCACTCCGCGCTCTGCGACCGCCCCGAGCAGTGCAACACCCCGCTCTGCGCGTAAGAACAGACGCTAACGCCCGGCCAGTCATTCATTATTTGGCCACCATAATTTTCCATGCCTGACATCGCTGTCGTTGTGTCGACCAGGCGGTTCAAGACGGAGGAACAGGAGAAGGTGGCGGCGAAGGCCGGTGATGATGACGATAAATGGGAGCTTCTGGTGAAGAAGGTGAAGGCTGCCAGAGTGTTTTCTTCTCTGGCCTACAGGAAGCCGATGACCTCCTCTGCCCAGAGCTGAGCAAATGTAGCATCACTCAGCCTGGGGCAGTCAGGATAGCTAGATATACACTAGAGAGCAAGAGCGTACTAGAAGTACTACGTAGGAGTATAATTTTTGAGTTTTGAGATGTATCTCTGTCGTGCAATGTGCATGCCTCGTCCTATGCTTGTAGATTTCTTCTATGAATCTGGTGCCTGTATTGTAAAATAGGCTAATATGAGATCCAAGCAATCTTTATGGAAAGAGTTTTTTAGAACCATTTTACTCACTACTATCTTCCTTATCCCAAGGACGACAAAACAAAAACAAGCCTACTGCAACCACAACCGCCCATACTAATACTACAAGGATTACAAACAAAGGTAACGCTATCAGTGTACACATTCATCTTTTACATAGCAAGCTGGTTGATGCCCTCTTTGGATTCCAAGCCTGATATTGTTTAAAAAAAAAATCCCAGATAGTGGGGGAAAAAAAAAAGAAAGTATCACTGCCCAAGTCTGTGTACATAACATGGGCTCAGTAGCTAAGCAAATAATCTCTCCGGTTTTAAATTATTGACACCCTTGACATTTAACATCAAATTTAACCATTCGTCTTATCCAAATTTTTTTAAAAAATATAATTTGTTTTGTTATAACTTGCTTTATCATTAGTGAAATTTGAAACACAATTAATAATTTTACACATTTGAACAAATTTTTTGAATAAAGCGAACAGTCTCAATATTTTAAAACCGAAGGGAGTACTTAACATACAACAGAGCAGGATAAAAGCAATCAAAATGTTCAAAATGGCAGAGGAGAAGTGGAACAATTTTAGCAGGAGCACCGCTAGGCATTTTACTTCATCAAAGTAGAACAGCTGCTTAGAATCAGATCTAGCATTTCAGTAGAATCGTGCTGTTCTATAACAACAAAGTCTACTGTTCCAATCAGATGAGGTGGGCGCGCTGTTCTGCTTCTACAAATTGCAATTTCCCAACATGAGTAGTGGCTTGCATTCGACAAAGTTATAGCATCTCTTACTTTATTGGAGACATCAAGCATACAGTCAAGATATCTCTCAGAAAGTACATGAGGAACTATTATAAAGGAACCTCTGAAACCATTTGCCAAATCATAATTCACTCTCTTTTGATTGGGCCATTAGCTCTGCTTGCATTCTCTTTATCTCCAGCTCCCTTTCCATCCTTTCCTTCTGCAATAATAAAACCACAATTAGCTGCTACTATAAATTTCCAAAGCTTACATCTACACACACTGACAATACATGTATAAATGCATCAAGTGATGGTCACGGTTCTAGTAATGGAGCACATATATGGCTATATGTTGGTGTTCTTCGTGGAAACAGACATTAAACAAAATACTCACTATGTATTAGTCCAGCACTACATAATGTAATCATATCTTAACATGAACTTAAGAAAAAAAAAGAAAGAAAACATGGCCAACAATGATCAAACATGAACTTAGAAGTAACAGCTATATTCCCCAAGTAAAAAGCAATCTCAACCATCCATTGTCCAGGGACCCAAAATGATTGTTTAGGTGCAGTGGGGGACTGACATTAGTTACAGAATCAAAATGTAATAGTGTGAAAATACCAAATATGATCAGATATGATGTATTTGCAAATATGTTACAAGGACTGCTATGTAGCATACTTAGGAAAAATGATCTGAAAATGTGATTTCTCAAGCGCCCTTAGCAATGACACTTAGCTCATCATTGGACACTTGGGATTAATCGCAACCATAATCACAAAAACTTTGGAGCACAAGGTAGCTGACACAATTAGGGATACCTTTCAACTCACATTTTAAAAGGTGATGCCTTAAGTTATTGGTGAATTAAATTCATATGAGTTAACAAAATCTGTTTCTCCCCTACAACGTCTTTTGTTAGGACTGGGATACTTTTGAACGCCTTTCATTTACAGGTTCTGATACTGCATACTGCTCTCTAGTTTTAAAATTAGCACTATGTTTCCTGTGACAATATGTACAGCATAACGATATGCAGTCCAGATTGATAGGGTTTCCTTTTAGAACAGGAATGAGGAATACCATTATGTAGTTGCATAAATGAAGGAAAATGACGCTGGGCCATCAAACTGAAGGAAGCTTAACGCTTCAAATCTTAACATCAGACATAGATAGGCCTAGTGCCTTCCCGAATCCACAGTTCGCCAGCAATCTCTGAACCATTCAACATACATGTTGTAACAGTAGCAGCGAATCGCAGGCACAGGCACAGGCACAGACACAGACACAGAGGCGACCCAGATCTAAAAAACCATGGAGCTCGTTAGCGGCTCAGCCACAGTACTAAGGAATGGATTCGAATTTACACAGATGGGGAGAAGATTGGGGCCGTAAATTCGTTTACCTTCTCATCCTGGTGGAGGGCGATCCAGACATGGACCTTGTCCATAGACTGCCAGAAGAGGAACGCCCCGAAGGTCATGGCAAAGTAGGTCGCAACCCGCACCATTTTCTTTTCTCCGATGTGCTTTAGCTGCGGCTCTCGTCTCGGCTCTCCACGGTGGATTAGGGCCTTCGGGGATTTGCGACGACGGCTTCGACGTCGTCACTCTTCCTTGGGCACGAGGTATATTTCCCGTGGATGGCCACTGATGCCTTTTCGGTTAGTAGGCCTTGTTCCCTGGTGGGCCTAATGCCTCTCCGTGCTCAGCCCATACGTGCCGTCAGCCCAGCACTGGTCCTTTTTCCCAGATGATGAATAACCCTGCGATACAGCGTTCTTTCCCCTTCGTGTGCGCCAGCAGCCCCCTGAGCCCTGCACTGATTCTTTTTCTCTTAAGGTTGAAAAAAAGGAAAGTTAAATGGGTAAACAACGTGACATAAAAAATAAAAAAAAACATGAAAGTTTCCCCGTTCTACAAGACATATTTGTGGCATTTCTTCTTTATGATATACATCACACAACAAGGTACATATAGCCAAATTCAGGCAATGGCAGCTACAAAAAAGTACAATACCATTGTTGGGCACCTACATGCAATACAAATGGCTGGTAGTATTGTAGCAGAAATTTGTACAATGGTTTCTTTTCACCACCTGTTTTATGGTGAACAGCTGGGCATCTACATGATGCTTACCAAACTCTTCTTTGCACAAATTAGTCAATCTAGGAGCGATTGAGCGGGACCAATGCAGAATCATTGCAGCAGTCCACTTCTCTTGCCCCAGCCCATGGCTATAACATACATAATCACGCAGCCAGCAATGGTCCCAAAGGTAGTTTCCCAAAATTTTATGTTTGCTGATCGACGCTCCTCATCATTTGTGGGATCATTGTAAAGTGATATGCGAATATTCATCCCAAAAATACCGACTACAGCCACTCCAGCAGTAATGACGACAGTTGCAGTAGAGAGCATAACCCCCATTTGTAGAAGCTGGTTCTGCTTGTCGTCCAGCATTATATTGATATAATCTTCTGTGTCGTCAACATATTCCCTCAGCTTCAAGGACAGAAGACATGTGAATGTTCAGAACATACCGGATAAAAATCATCAGATCAAAAAAAGAAAAGCTCACAAAAAGACCACCAGCCATCAGGTGCACAAGGCAATGCCAAAAGGATTAAACATAACATCATTTCTTGAGGGGAGCACAGGACACCATCTTCAATGTAATACATACGGAGTACTTTCTAATTCAACAGTCCTAAGATTATCATTGCTTCGAAACATAATGCAAAAAATGTTCAAACTGTTAGAATATACTAATGAAAGGATGACATAAGATTTTAAATTTGAGCCCTTTGCGAACAAACAATAAAGCGACTCACACAATCACAACTCTAAAAAAGTTTTTCATTTATTTTTGATACTTCTGACTACATTTCAGAACAAGACACTGTTTTTTTTTTCATAAATGCTGATCTAGTTTAATGTGATTAAAGGTTAATAATTGACTTCATGGCATGACCAGGTTATACAACTAAGCAAAACTGATGGGCACGTGTTGCTGATGGCCATGTGCCTGTGATGGTCACATAAGGGAGTTGTATGAATAGCAGTACTCAAGTTTCAAGAAACATTTGCTGCTAACAGTAAAAGCATGTATCACAACAGTGTTAGCAACGATGAGTAGGAGGGGAAGTAAAGGTCTATTACATGTGATAGCTTGTTAAGTGTGCCATCAATTTGAACAAAGTAAGCTTCCAAAAGCATCTCTAATTCTTCAATGTTAGGCTTATAACCAATAAAGCTGCCATTGCTTCCATCTGGCTCACTTCTGTAGTCTTCTTCATTTCTACACAGAAATAAATCATAAACATAAGCAAATTGGTACATGAAAACTTGCAAAGAAATGAATAAAGACCTATTCAGGTTATCCATGAATACAACAAACTGGAGTACATATTTTTTTCAGAAAAATTAAACTTATTTTGCTTTGATTACTTGCCTATCCTCCTCTGTTTGAGACGGATCATCAACCTCGACTCTGGATGAAGCCTCACTGATTTCTTGCTGAGTAAGTTTCACTGTCAAGTACATTTCGGCCATATCCATTTCATCATCCAGCAAATGCTCTAGCTCATCCCTCACCTGACAGAACAGAATATCCTCAAAAAGCGAACTGCATAATAAGTAAACATATTTGTAGCAAGGAATTATGGTACATATTCCCATTTCACAAGATAGGATTTTAAACAACTAAATATATTTAATTGCAAATGTATGCACAAGACACGCCAAATTTATCTCTACCATCCGGGAAACATAGAAATGATTCAGCAATAGAATTGATTTTTTTGACAAATTTGAATTAACACAACAAGATGTAAATAAAAGATCCAATAATCAACTACCTTCTGTACACGACCAGATATTGCCACCAGGCGGCTCTTGATTTGCCTAACTCGCTCAAGGTTTAATGTGCTGATCTTTGATGTCAGCTCATCCAATGCTGGATATGCCTCTTTCTCCAGAGTCATGGTCTATGAAAGGAAATAAAAGGATGTCATGCACTCTAAAATCTGGAAGAACGCTACTGTTTGTTTATTTACTACTACCTCCGTCCCAAAATAAGTGTTCGTTTGGGTTTCGTGCCATCTAGCTTTGACGAATAATTTTTATAGATTTGATTAATTTTAAAACCTAGTATTTGTACTTTTAAATTCTTCATAAGAAATACTTTCATAATATATATTTTATATATATTAAAATTAATTTATATTTATAAAAATTATCGGTCAAAGACATGTTTGACTAAACCCATATGTACACTTATTTTGGGACGGAGGGAGTATAACTAATTAGATGCCTTATTAGTAATTCACAGGTCTAATTTGCATCATCAGGAGAAACATAACAGACCACATCCAAGAGCTATCCTAAACAGCTCAGCTCTACAAAGCACAACTTAATCTATAACTAATGTCAAAGGTGCCTGTCTCCCAGCTTTCCTAAGAAACCAAGCACATGAAAAACTTTGACCCTGAAGTCCCTCTAGAAAGTACATCTGAAGAAATTATCAATGTTCTATGAACAATGATATCATTCCCCAAAAATCCCATATCACGAATGAAAGCATTTTAAAGCATGATGTGCAGGATGAATGGGAGACAGATGAATTCAGTTGCACCCAGATAACCTGACAAAAGATTTCAGATGCAAGCACATACTTCCTCTTCCAGACTTTTGCAGGCTGACTCAAGGCACACTTCAAGCGCTCGGAACTCAAAAGGTAAAACCTTGGTATTTCCATCTTTTGCGGCAGTCAATGTTGGCATGCTGCTGCTGCTAGTCATTCCACCCACCCCAGGAGCATTCTTCTTAGTCATATCCAATTCATGCACTTTGGATGAATTAGGAACAGGGAATGGGGACGCAACTGCAGATGATTCCCCCTCCATATCAGTGAGGTCCGCAGCCTTTCAGAGAGAAGGAAAAACAGTTAACAATATAACCTTAGCAAAGTATCTTATAAACCAAGTGATCGAAACATAGGAATACATCAATTCAAATTCATAGTAATCCGAGGCTCCTGTCCCCACCACGCAGAATACACAAAGGCAGCACAGTAATACACTAATCTGCGAGGCGCGTGCTCAAACTACGAACCTAGATCTGCAATAGTAGCGCAGTTCCATTCACATACATAGAAGCCTTATACCGTAATTTTCTTATTCTGAATCGAATCAGAGTTTCCATAGAGAGAGGGAGGTCGGTGCCCGGACAACAAAAAAGGGAGAAAGAAGACCTGGTCGGAGGAGGATGCGAGGACGCGCGCCTGCAGGTCGCGGACGAAGCGCGCGAAGTCGGGATCCTTGGAGTTTGGGAGCAGCACCTCGGCGGCGGTGATCACGGCCTTGACGCGCTCCAGGTTCACGACGATGGCGCGCTCGCGGCCTAGGATGGTGGATGGGTACGAAAGCAGCGGGTCCAGCACTCGAAGGTCGCGCGCCGGCAGCCCCGTCCGCGCCATTACCGCGTGTTTACCGGCCTCCTCCACCCGCGCCGGGCCTGACGCCGGGACCACCATCCACTCCCGGCTGGACGCGGCGGCGGCGGCCCCTGCCTTCCTCCTCCCGACCGCGCCACCTCCCGTCCCCGCCGCGTGCGGCCTCATTCTTTGCCCCAGGGTTAGGGTTCCGGTCGGCGGTACTATCAAACATGAGCCTTTCAATTCTCCAAAAGTCTTTCTCGAAGCCACTAAATACATTTTTTACTTTAAAATATATCTTTTTTTAATTTTTAAGTATTTTTATTATTTTATATTGTGTTAAAATATACTCTCTCCGTTTTTTAATTGGTATCGCCGTTGACTTTTGAATTCAACTTTAACTATTCGTCTTCTTAAAAAAAATTGATAAATTTTATATATTTTGATATAATTTGATTTATCATTAGAGTTATTTGAATCATAACTTAAAATTTTACACATTCAAATAAATTTTTTGAACAAAAGTTGAATTTAAAAGTCAACAACGACATCAATTAAAGAACGGAAGGATTACGAGTTCAATGATGTGAATAGTATAATAAACAAAATATAATAAATATAATGTATTATTTCGTAATATAATAACACAATATAAAACAACAAAAATGTTAAAATTTCAAAAGAATGATATGTTTTGAAGTGAAAAACGTATTTAGTGGTTTCAAATGAAAGCTTTATGAATTGAATTGATAAATATTGAAAGATCAACTTATTTGATGCTAAAAATTGAAAAATCTCCCTAACGGGATGGTGCGGGCAGGCGGCGGTCGGCTTTGCAGCAAGGGGTTTGCGAGAAAAGGGAAGAACCAAAAGGCTTCTCGAGAAAATGCAGTATCAAATTAAATAGGATGCCGCCCAATCCAATAAAAAGCATGTGGGCCTCTTGCTTGCAGCGAGACTAATCGGGCCTGAATAGTGGACCAAAAGGCCTTAGCCCATGTACAAAAGTTGATGAGCACCACGTCATGATTGTGGATCTGATTGACACCTTGGTAGGAAAGAGAATCGTCTCGAAGAATGAAGATGGAATTCAACACCTACAAGTTTCATCGAGGAGAAGAACCCACGAAGCGGCTCAAGAGCAAAAGTCAGCGGGCAAAGGATACGACCGAGTTACAGCGGAGACAAGTGAGCAGCTTGGACTGGATCTTACGGATCTGTGATCCCAGGTACGATTTCTTAGTGTTGAGTCTTTTCCCCGTTTAAGTATGTATTGAAAAGGTTCTTTTCTTGATTCTTTACTCTTTTCTAAGTATGTGTTGGAATAATTTAGTTTTGATATTTCAATATTTTATTTACTTAAATTTTACGATATAAATAGATCTATCTTATCTCGCTCTCTCTCTCTCTTAAAATTTATGTTTTAATGCTTATTCTTCTATATCAAATTTTTTAATTTTATAACTAAAAGATGTACGATGCGATTGTTTTGAATCTTTTGTACGTAGTTTTTACAAATTTAACCTATAATCTCATGATCAAAGGCTACAATTTTACCGTTGCGACTGTCTTTCTATAACTTTATACATAGATTTATTATTAAGTGTTGATCTTAGATATATAAAAAAATTAGAATATGCAGCGACTGTGATGACAATATGATGAGTATATTGTTAGTTATGGCATTGGACGCCTACATACATGTGATTAGACAGAATGATAAGACATTGTAACTTAGATCTATCGTTGTCGCCATAATAGAAAAGAGTTTCAGTGATTGATAAAATTAGATAGGACAATATTGATTAAGTTTGGCTCCATGGTCAGACTGTGATTTTGGACCAAATTGGTTAGAAAAAGTGATATCGGACAAATTTTGTAGATTTGATTCTGTTGTAAGAGCATAACCTATAACTGAGGATGAATATCTAACACTCTAAATATTCTTTTGAGGGCTAGGATATGAGGAAACTTGTGATCTTTGAAAATGACATGTTAGGAGAAAACTGTTGTAGAGATATTTTTAGTTTAAAATCTAGTATTCGTGTTTGATCATGAAAAAATTATGAAAGAATAATGCTACACATTTGACCATTTATATCTTATTTTATCCAACCAATAAATAATTGTGTACGTGCATGTGGGCCTCCCCATTTGTTATGTCTAAGTTGGATGGACATAGGTAAACCTAGTAGTACGTATACTGGAGCGCATAATTAAAACAAAAAATATGTAATTACTTAGGAAACTCACCAAATTATTTGAGAATGGAGCAATTAGTTTTGAGATCAATTTTTTTCCTTCCTCTTCTTAATGTAATACCGGGGGGGGGGGGGCGGTCTTACCCCGCAGATCGAGTTTTTTTTAGATAATTTTTTGTGGCAAAGTAAGGACAAATTATGATAGCTATGTTACTCGTGTCTCATCTACCTATAAAACATAATTAGTTGACTCTAAGCAAAAGTTTTGCTTGATATAGCCAAGAAACACATTTAAATGCCTTATTTTCAAAATAGGTTGCCACATGACTTGACAATTTCTTATAGATTCCAGTGATATTGTTCAAATGGATTACCGAATGTCAATTTTATTGCTTCTTGGTCGGACCTGCACCAGACCATGCGCAAGCAAGAACTATGTGCATCGATTGTCATTTTTTATGATGACTCGAGGACGATTATATGGTTCTCATGTGAAGACACTTGGTGAATTTTTATGTTAACATTTCATTTTAACTTATGCAGTGTTGTGCAACATAATAAAATGTCAAGGAAATCTTTCGAGCAAAATGTGTCCAATGCTGATTGTATGGAACAATACAAATCTATTCTCTTTGAGTTGTTGTCGAAGAAAGATGACTCTTTCCCTATTGGAGTTAGGAAAGAACCTTCAAGCATGAAGACGCAAAACAAAGACAGTCATGATCATGATTTTAACGGAATCTTTCCATTATTCGTTGAACAAATCAATGGCCTCACAAAGAATGATAATAAGAGACTAAAGCATACTCTTAATGAGATTATTGCACTACTCAATGCTGATGTTGATGAGGTAAAAACCAAACATCTTAGCTTGTATTGACTTGTTTGTTAAAAAAGAAATCCTTGTAATATCTTCTTGAAGTTAAGCTTATTCTTCCTATTATTACCAAGAAATTAGTCCTTTTTATTATTTCATAAGTTCTCCTAATGTTTTGGACTTTCCTAAACCTGAAAACCCCCTAGAAAAATGGAAAATGATCTTCAATACAACTTAGGCCCATGTTTGGTAGGGCTTTGGTATCTCTGAAAAGAGGCTTTTATGGCTTTGTCTCTGGCTTATTTGAAAACATTTCGCAAAGAGGCTTCTCATGTTTTGTAGGAGTGGAAATGAGGACAGTTATCCATAGATGTACCATGTTGGACGAGAGAGGTGAAAAAGCCACCTTTTTGCGGCTTGAGGCTTCACCTTTGGTTTCTCCTAAAAACAAGGAAAAATGGCTCTTCCTCAACTAGTTTGATAGGGCTTCACCATAAGCCAGTGAAAAAGCCCTACCAAATGGGGCCTTTCTCTACAAATTTGCCCCATATCCGCCATAGTCATGATTGTGTGTGTGTGTGAGAGAGAGAGCAAATCGGGAAAGGAATTGTACAGGAAAGCAGCTCCATATTTCCTGCTACAGTAAGTACAACGGGCCTTATTTAGTGATAAAACTAACAAAATAAAGAATTTGCAGAACCGTATGAAAGCTAGTAATAAAAAGTATCTTATGAGATGCAAAAAGATTCTATTCTCACTATTTACTTTTAGAGAAATCAGGTGAATTTTATGTATGGATTCAGGCCCTGTTTGGCACAGCTGGAACTTGTTAAAAAAGCAGTTTATTTTCATAATTGGTAAAAAGAAGCTGAAAAATAAGTTTTTTTTAGTTCATTCTGAGAAGCTGCTGAACTAATAAGCTGTAAAATAAATTTGTTGTTTGGCACAGCTTCTGCTTATTTTTGTGAATAAGTTAAAAATAAGCTGTGCCAAGCAGGGCCTCAATCTTGTTACTAGCAACTAGTGAGATTGTTAATTCTAATTCTATGGTCGCTGGTTAAAGTAGAGCTTAGAGTGCAGAAGATAAATCGCAGCAATTCACTTCAGGCCACATCTTGTTCATGAATCCCAGCAATTCACTTCAGGCCACATCTTGTAAAATTTGTCGTTGCTGCTTGATCAGTGTGCAGTTGGAAAGCTCAATGGAATGACTATATGTTGTTTATGGAACAGTACATTCGCTTATCGGTAGTGTGGTATGGGAAGTTCAGAACTTTTTGTCTTTTCTTTAAAGCTAGCTTCGTTATTACTAAGATGGCTGCTACAATTTCTAATGTGACAATGAAAATCAAGTCGATGGAATTTGCTACCAATCCACAAGAGTGAATTATATACAATGATAAATGTGTGCCATTGCCACCGCATACTTGGAAATTTGCCATTTCTTCATCAGATACTCATGAAAATAAATACTCCTATAATTGGGGCCATCTTTGAAAATGTGTATTGGGGAACTTTTGTTCTACTTGACTCATCCCAGAGACTGAAAGTGACGCCTTGTACAATGCAAAAGAGTTCTTATGAATACTATGACAAATGAAATAGCTAACAATGATCCTTCAAAAATATGTTAGGTGGCCAGATATTTCTGACATTCTGCCATGCCAAATTGTGTCAGAAGAAAATAATTTACAAACGTTCATATCAAGAAACTGACAGGATTACTTACAGGTTGATCAAGATGTTCAGGCAATGGTAGAAAATAGTGAAGTATGTCAAGACAATGTGAAGGAGTTGTCTGCTGGTTTGATGGGAAAGGTATAGTCACAGAAATGGCACGATGATGGTTGGATGTAGTCTTTGTACCATTGTCTCTTAAAAACACATTTTCAGAGTTCTAACAGCTCAAGTGATGTGTATCTCTATTTTCAGCTCAGTAAAATGGCACAAAGCGTTGACGACTTGCTAAATACAGCAGTATCTAGATGCAGGTGCCATACTAATGAGCTAAGTTCTTGTCTGTGTTTATAATATGAACCAAGATCCTATATATATTGCATAGGCCGCAATAGCATAATTGATTCACATTTTCTTGAGCCTACTATTGTTTTTGCTCCTCTGTAAAAAGTTGAACTCTAGTTTCTGCTGTCTATCTGTAGAGTAATTCATTGTATTTTTGTATACTGGCAGGCCTATGACTACTGAAGAGAAGATTGAACTTGGTAAGCGCATTCGCAAGCTCCCAGAGGAGGCACTTAATTGTGTGGTGGAGATCATTGCGGCAGGAAAACCAGGAACTCAGAGTTCAGAAAAAATAACCATTAAGTTGGGAGAACTGGTATGTTCCCTTATTTTTCCTTTTAATTTGAAACTGTTTGTAAATAACTGCACAGAAAAATTCGAAGTTATACAAACCTTGTAGTTCACATCCGATATCCTCATAAAACCTCGCATGTTCTGTTCCAGGTAAAGCTAATAAAAAAGATCATCGTGCTTTAATTTAGATATGTTCAGCGTTTATTGCTAACTTCATAGCACAAAGTTGTACCTTTTGTAAGAATAAAAAATGTATACATGAAAAAGGGCAGCGCGGTGCAAATAATTCCTACTTGTGCATGGTTTAGAGAAAAGTTTGACCACTTTGAGTATTTTGTATGCAGCCTTTCTCTACATTTCTGCATACACGATATATGATATTTAATCAAGTTTATGGTTTGTGTTAACTATAACAAAAGTTTCGATTCAGTTGCTTTTACTTAGCTTGTATTATTATCTCGCCCTATTCTGCCTGCCCCTCACTTGTTTCCCTTTGATTAGGATGATGCAATTTTGTGGAGGCTGTATTACCATGTGGAGTATGTGCGAAAAGATAACAATGTATGATCCCGAAGCCCCCCCATGGGCAATTAGCAGTAGTGATCACCGATGATGTGTCGTAGCATTCAGCTTGTACAGATGGCGCATCTGAGTGATTGCGCATCAAACTTGGCATCATGAATAGTGTAATGCTAGAGAAACTAAGGCTGCGTTTGGTTTGTTGTATCAAGCTGGATGGGATGATCCCATCCAGGTTTTCGAGCTGTTTGGCTCGCCTTCAGTTTGAATGAAGTCATCTAAGTTTACAGAATATTCTCCGTAGATACTAGATAGAGTCATTTAAGTTGTCTAAGTATGCTGGTCGGTAATATGATTAATGATAATTAAATTATGTTATTGTTAATTTAAATTTATTTATATAATATTATATTTGATAAGTACTAATATATTTATTTTTATTTAATTTGTAATAGAATTCTAGTATAATTAGTGATACTAACAGATTTTTTAAATTATTATTCATTTATACATATTAATAATATTAATCAATATTAGTGTATTATAGTAATATATTTATTATTTTATTAGTATAATTAGTTAATTATGCTCATCCAAATACATATCCAACCAACCAAACAGAAAACTAAACCGTCCCATCGAACTTATCAAACAATCAATATAGATGAATCTATCAAAAAAAAAAAATAGATGAAATGATTCTATCCATTCTTATCCTCAAACCAATCAAACCAAACGCACCCTAATGCGCTAAACACATGGGCAGTGGTGGCATGCAGTCCCTTTTTCGTTTTCCTTTCATGCCACACTGCATAGTATTTCACAAACTAAGACGTTGCCATCGTATGGCACTCGTCTCTCACAAGCAATTTCACCTCATTGAATCGAAGATTCGGCAGTGGGGATTGTTGTCATCCACATGATTTTGGTTTCCTAACTGATAATGGTTGTCTGCAAGAGTGTTTCCTCCTGAATCCTGATAATTGTCGCAAGACTTTGTTCCTCATTACAATAAAAATAATAAATTAAAAAATTTCATACCAAACAAAACGCACGGGCACAACGAATCCTCTAGAAACCTGATATCGGACTCCAAAAGTAACGAATCAGTATGTACAATTTTCTAAGTCTACTAGGATGACTCGAAGGCCAGTAACATCTCCCTTTCGTTTTTTTTCTCTTTTACTTTGACAATAGCCCTTGACAATTTCTGGAATCCACACCTTTTTGCACCTTAGATAGGATCATTCCTCGTGGGTATACTGGGACATACCTGCTCCATCTTGGAGCGCTGGATCGTTGGCCATGCAATCTTAGGGCTATCCGTGGAGGGGCCTGTCTGAACGGATTGCTCTCTGGGGCATGCGATTCATCTTCCAGATTGATACAGGGTTGCTCCAGCAAACCATCCATCTGCAATGATCCAAACCACTGCTTGCTAGTATAGCTTTATCCTTGTGGTGATTGGAGTGCGACATATTGGGCACAGCTCGATATGTTGTCCACAGTCACAGCAAGTCTGCAAAGTAAATTCATTGTTAGTGAAAGATGAAGCTGACGCTTCAGTGCACTTCCAAAGCTGAAAATGACCCGAGCAATAAGGCATTAGTATCAAAATCACCATAGAAAAAAGGGTAGCACTTGCATACTAGTTGTCATAAAAAAAATAAGACCACCATAGAAAGCAGTGAGAGCGAAGAGAGTCACCTGGTGTCCACAGCCAAACGCCATATCTTTGGGGTTCACAAGGCAGATAGGGCAAATCTACAGGTAACAATGGTGGTCAGTGTTGATTGATATATAATAATGCTCCACCTTAAGAGATTGAATTCATAAATGAAATATGTTTTCTGAGAACATGAAGTTGCACCTGATTGTCGTATGTGGAAGAAGGTGCGGCTGGGGTGGCGGTATATGGAGTTTCATAGTGAGGATACTGTGATGAGGATGACGAGCTCTGCGGGTAGTTGGTCGGCTTACTAAAGCTCTTAGATGGGTAAGAATAAGGATCCTGGTTTCCTGCTGGGGGAGGGAGAGGGACTCTGTTAGGGGACTTGAACGAACGGCGGCTGCTCAGAACACATTGGTACAAGTCAGTATGTAACTCAAAACGAATTAATCAACAAGAGTAGTAGAATGCACTTCAAGAAAACACATACCCTAAGATTCCTAATTCCACAGTTGCTTTATACTGTTGTGGTATCTCCATCAATGCTGATAAAGCGAATAAAGCCTCTCTCCTTGATTGCGGCATGTTTTTTGTCATTATCTCCGAAAAATTCACAAACTAAACAAAAGATTTTCGTTGTTAGAAAGAAAGAGTTTATTATCTAAAATTTATTAACACCTGTTGCATGAGACAATTAATATCACATATGAACCATCAAATCCCACATCAACATACTTGGAAGTTGTCAAATGCTCGAGCAGGGATGTTATCATCAAATTCCTTCATCATGTCCCAGGGACCATCACCAACTCCTACTAACACAATGGACAAAGGCAATTCACTGCAGACATGAACAAAAGAGGCAATCAGCAAAGTCCATGACAAGGGATACCTGGTTAATTATTTTGAACATTGCCAAGTACACAAAAAGGCAGGGTGTGTTCCAGTATGAGTATGTCAAACAAGGTAATGAAGGAGATTTATGTGGGTATTACCTGGCCTTCACAATGGCATCAACAGTCTTTTGCTCTTGTGAACTCAGCTGTCCAGATACAGTGTCTACACTCCTTGTAACCTATGTAAATACATAAGTTAATAAAGGAACAGAAAAAAAGTATAGTTCCTGAGGTATGTAATATTAGTCGACCAAAGGTGATTACACATTAAACACATATGTGAAGTATTCATTGTAAAGAAAACAAAGTAAAAATCTTCAGATAGAACACATTTTTGTTTACTTTCCTGCATTTTCATCAATTCATGAACCGATCATCTGAAATGATTCTATTGTGAATTCAACGAATTAAAATAGACAACCTAACAGCATTTAATTTTAAAACAATACTGTCTTCCATTGTTGCATACACTATCATTATGGATTTGAGTAGTAATACACCGGTAAAAAGAAAGACATTGAAAAGCAACTGCCATTAAAGTATTCACGAACTGCCAGCCTATCATTCCTGATTAATTAATTGCAATATCAGAAGAAAGAAGAAGAGTTAATATGGCACCTGCCCATCTGCAATTATCAACAGGACGTGGTATTGTCCACCACTTTGCTCCACAATAGTCATAGCCATCTCAATAATCGGTGCGAAGGATGTTGGTCCTGCCAGACACATTTTGAAAACTTGAATCAACAAACATTCAAAAACCAATTGAATGATGCAACAGGGAAGAGCACTTACCAGCTAAGCGCAAATGTGGTACAAGTTCTCGGTATCGATCCAGAGCTTCTGAGAATCCATTGCAAGGTCTCTCATCAGGGTAAAAGCAGAAGACGTCTTGATCATGTGTTGATGCTGAAAGAGTGTAGAGTTGGATTAGGATTTCAGATTAAAACTATCAACTGTGTTATGAACATATGACAAAGAAAATTACCATCTCCAAATCCGAAGCATGGGATCAGATTATCTTCATCAAATTTTGATAGTGTTCGCCCAATAATGGAGATGGCTTGTTCATAAGGATTTGGTGTGCTGCTAATGTGATGTAAACTGCGTCCATGAAAGGAGAATTTCCCTGATAAATGAACAAGTCATAAGCATCAGGGTGCGAGGCAGAGCAACAGTTATTAATTCAAACTGTAAAACAAGACTAGCAGTCCACAAGCACTAACCTGTCCACTCGTTGCTCTTTGTGAAATCAATACCAACTATAAGATTCGAAGATTCAAGTCCTGCTTGAGCTAGAGCATCAGTAACCTGCAAAAAAAAAAAAAAAGTTATGTGTCTTCAATAATTCACATCAATAACAGTATCCTAACTGAGATTTAATAGTAAATTTATATGACCTAATAAACTTATACTGATGGAATACAAGTCATATAAATTGAAAATGCTACAAGTTTACAACCCAGAGACAGCTAACACACGCAATTTTTTCATTTATGAACAATCAATTTCAGCAGTGACTTCCTCCCAGAGCAGAAGAGGCGAAACAGTGGTAGGAGTAACTTCCACGAGCAAGCCACTACATTGTCCTGACCCCCGACACCTTGCCAGAAGCTAACCAATCATGACAGCAACAGAAGGCTGTTGCCCACCCTGTAATGCCAAGCTGCGAACCTTTTAAAAAAACCGGGTGTATTCTTCCAATGAGCTGTGACCAAAAAGTCATTTGTTTTCGTGTGTGTAAATCCTTCACCCCGAGTCATCTGAAGTCGCAAGCATCATACCGGTTGACCAGGTTATGGACAATCCTCCACTGGAAGTTTCGAGTGATTGCAGATTGATTAACTACGAAGCAAAAATTCATGGACCATGATCCCCCCGGAAACAGAACGATGGGGAAACTAGGACTTCGAGATCCATAAAACATACAAGACCCGCCTATAAGGAGCTGCCACAATCCAGACTCCAAACCGACGCAATCCAGTGCTTCAACGGTGGTAAGTACAATTACAACTTACGACGGAGACTATAACCGCAAGTAAGTACCTGTTCCACAGAGTTGTAGTCGTCTGCGATCCGCGAGTAGCGCCGGTCGAGCCTCGGCCTCGCGGCGGCCGCGGGCGCCGGCGCTGGCGCTGCCGCGGGTGGAGGTGCCTGGTACGCCGGGTACGGCGCGGCGTAGTACCCCGGCTGCGCGCCCTCGTCGTAGTACCCTCCTCCGTACTGGTACTGCGGCGGCGGCGGCGGGAAGGACGACGAGCGGCCGTACCGCGCGTCCCCGTCCCGCGGACTGCTCCTCGACGGGCTACCCCCCATGGCTCCCTCTCCCTCCCTCTCGGTCTGTTTCCTGTCAGTCGGACGGATCCCAGAAACGAAGAAGGCGGCGGTGGAGATCAGACTAGAAGGTGAGAAAGCGGTGAGGCGGCAGCGCTGGCGTGGCGCCTCGAGAGATTTTGAGGCGGTGCTGCCGACGAGGCTGCGGCTTCGGGCCTTCACCCTTCGGCCAGCTCTCCTTGGCTCGGCGATCGGGCAGGCTCGCGTGGCCTGTGCGCGCGCTAGGGCGTTCGGAGTTGGCCGACCTCAGATGAGCTGGTGGTCGGCAACCAGCCGCAAGGGAGCGGAGACTTCCTGCACGCCACGGACACCCTGCGGTCACGGACTGAACGAAGGTCGGCTTCATCGGGAGAAATTGTCCCTAATATAATGAGTGGTCGAAGGGCCCACTTGAAAGGAGCCTTTCCGCGAAGCTACTACCGGCTGCCCGGTGGACCGGGACTGCCTGGCCCGCGTGGAAAGTAAGAAAAAGTCACGTGGGCGTATATGCAATCTGAAACGCGCAGAGGATCTGGCGCGGCATGGGATTACGGCCAGTGAGCAACACGTGCACGAACTGTTTTCTTTTCTTTTTTTATCTGAGGAGATGCTGCGAAACTTTTCGCTTGGCAGCCGACGCTCGCGTGGCGAGCACGGATCTCGCAGATAGATAATCGTCACGGTCCTATATCTTTCACGAAATTCTCATCTCCTGACCTGTCTGAACACCTCGTGCTGCAGGTGATAATGCGCACGCTGAGACACGATTCTGTGGGGGGAGTCTGTCCCGGTTTCTTTACTTCGATCGTGATGATCTCCACGGCGAGTTCTTCAACCTGAAGGTCCTTCCGTTCAAAGCGCATCATTGACTCGGTATATACACACAACGACGTACGGACAGAGGAAGCGATTCTGTGTATTTTTGCCTGAGAAGTGACTAGCGCGAATTCGAGTACCAACGACCAGGTTGATTGTTTTTTAATCGTGTCTCGCAACTGGGTCGACTGCGCGGATGGGTAACGGCAGGCATAAAAGTCTTTGTACTTACCCAGCACCGCAGAACTGAACATGGGTTATCTTAAGTAAGGATTTAAATTGTCACTATAATTTTATAAAATGATATATATACTGTGACTCATAAACAATTAAAATGGATAAGTTACTTTGTCATTGATACGGTGATGAATTGAACCGATGACTAAACTTAAAAAATTGTAACGGTATGTATAAATGTAATCCACCTCTATTAGCCAGCGCGGATCATTTGACGTCACAGTGCATGCATCATGTAGTATGCGCGGGATTTTTTTTTAAATAATACTATTTTAATTTTTATTAACAGAAATATACCCGAAGCAATAAAATTACAAAAATATTATGTTGGATATTCGAAATAACTAATATCGTATGTTGGATATTCGAATTTAGAGAAGTGTGTTGAATATTCGAATAGAGAAAAGTTGAATGTTGGTTGTTTGAGTTTCGGGAAGTTGGACGTTGTAACACCCCGTATTTCTAAAAATCAAAGAAATGAAATTCCATTGAATTGAATTCAAAGGCAACGAAACCGAGCTCAAATAAAATGGTTCCAGTAGAAAAAAAATTTCAATTTTTGAATATAATTTGAAATTAAAAGTAAAGGCTCAAAAATTTCAAATGAAGGATGTAAAGATGAATTCTTGTTTAAAAGTGCTCACAAGGATTAACAAGTTTTGGAAAAGGATTTTTGTAAAAATTTATATCCAAAATTTTATGGTCCAAATTATTTTATCCCTCTAAAACCGCTAGCTGCTTTTCGAATTTCATAGAATTAAATACTTTTCGAATCTGAAGATGCTCCCAAAAGGAAAGTTGTTCCACATACAAAGTTCTTCAACCTTGCAAATTTTCAAATTCATCGGAACTCGGGAAATTGAGTTTTTGCTGCAAAAATAGAAGCTGTCGCTCAAGTTTCAGGAAAATCAGGAAATTGGAAATCCCGTGGGCCCTACCTGTTAGCCACCCCTTCTTCTTCCTCTAGCTGCCGTTGGACAGCGCACAGGGGCGCGTGGCGCCCAAGCACCAGAGCCACGTCGCCCTGCAGCTCTCTCGCCACCCAGCTGGCATGCTCCCTTAACTCCCTCATCACTCAGCTCTCTCTCTCTCCCCCTACGCGCTCCCCTTCTCGCTCTCTCTCCTGAACGCAACCGAGCAGGCAGCCTGCCGTGGAACGCCGTTGCTGAACGACCCTGGTACTCCTTCCTCGTCCAGCAGGCGCACCACCCCGTCCCTGACGTGTTGACACTCTTCCCTCTTCCATCTGCACGACGAGCTGATCGGATTTCAACTTTTTCTCAAAGTGCGAGCTTCAGAGCTGCCGGCGCTATTCCTCCAAATCAACCTATTTTCGATGAGCTTCTGCCGATTCATCACCGTCCCGTCCCCCTCCACCTCTTGCCGGACCTCTAGTCGAGTTCTCAGTGCAAGATTTGGGCCGTTCGTGCAGGGATTTGAGAGTTTTCTCGCCACCAGCCATTGGAGCCGAAGACCTCCACGGTGACGAGCTACCTCCGGCCACCTCCTTTGACTACAACCTTTGCGCTGCTCCTCTACACGCCGTCGCAAAGCTCTACGTATTTGTTTCGTGATTTTTCGTTGACGAGAGCCACCGCACGTCGCCACCGAACCTCTTCCTAAGCCACTTGTCGACGTCGAGCTTTTTCAGTGAGGTCCCGCCCTCGGCAACCCATCCACTGGACTCCCCACGACACCGTGACCGTTTGGCGCCTCTTTTTTTCCAGC
>BCLG01001911.1:52182-65626 GCA_001602295.1 Zoysia matrella
AATTATACTTTTATTATAATTATATATTACATAGTTATAATTATATATAATTATATCACATAATTATAATTATAGCTATAAATACCTATATATCACTATAATTACAATTATATATAATTATATTACCTAATTGCAATTATATAATATAATTATAATTATATAGTAATATATAATTATGTATAATTACAACTATACATAATATATAATTATAATAAAAATATAATTATATGTAATTATGTAATATAATTATATATTATTATAATCATGTGGTATAAATAATTATAATTATATTATTATGATACAATTATAATTATATTACATAATTGTAACTGTAGTAATATATAATTGTGTATAATTATAATTATAATATATATAAATCATCACCCACAGCTGGCAAAAGCAAGTCCAGATCAGTTTTTGATTTTGAACTAGAAAAAAGCTGTTTTCTCGAAAGCACTTTTGTCACAGCTGACCCCTTTAGTTGGGCTTTTGACTGTTGCAAAAGCAAAACCAAAAGCTGGCCCAACCAAATGGACCCTAAATCATCTTCTTCTTGCTACGGTTACGTTAGTTCTCTATCTGTCACCGCCTAAAGCTCTGACTCATTAAAAAAAAAGAGAAATGTCCAGAAAAATATCAAATGTTCTATCACTACAGGCCAAATGTTCTATCTTTGTATTAAATATTAAACCATTTAAAATTAAATATTCTAAGTATTTAACTTGAAGAATCCAACAGAGCTTAGTGCATTTATGTTAAAAACCACAGCGGAGCAGCAGCGTGATGAAAAGGGTGAGAACTTTAGAGCACGAATGATTGAGAAGTTAGATTCGTTAGATCTGATAGTGCTCTAAAAGGTAGAAGTATGAACTGAACGAAGGTCCTGTTTGGAACAAAGGATTTCTCTCTTTTTCTATGTTTTTTTCCTGTGAAATTCCTATAAAATTCCTGTGTTTCAAACGGGCCCAAAAACATAATAGTGAAAACCAAATTGAGATGCGGTAAGGTGAGGACTTTGAGAATGAATGCATGCTTGTCTATTCAATGGCTTTGGAACTGAGGGACCATGGCACAAAGAATTTGAAGTCAGGTAGCAACGGGCATTGATCAATAGTAAATTTACTTAATCGACTTGAAACTTACTAAAATGAATAAACTCTCCTCTCCACTTTATATTGTTAGTGGGATAAAATGAACTAGAGGTCTGATCAACAAATACCTAATAGGTACCCACTTACATCAGTATATAAAATATTTGTTGTAAGTTACTGGTTATTGATGTATTTGAGAAAAAAAAATTAGGTATGCCGTGACTCACCTGGCCCACCCGCTGGGTACGCCTCTGATCATATTTGGTTGATGAGGTTTCTGATATATGTTCATATGTGATGCAGCCCCGGGTGATCGTTCGATAATGAGTTCCCCACCAAGAGAAGACAACAACTCAAGTCAATGTCAATGCCAGTGGATTCGTTCCCAATAACAGCATGGAGTCTCTTCGTATGGTTTGAAGTCATCAAACAAGATGTCTTCCTTAGAGGCAGTAGGTATGTTTCTATGGAAGATTGGTGCCCCTCAGTCAATAAGGCAAGCTAAGAACCGTTTTGGAAAGTCAACGGAAACAATTAGTCAAAAATTTGAAGACATCTTGAATAGTATCTATTTGCTGTCAGTAGATATTATCAAGTCAAGAGATACAGAATTTCAAACCGTGCATTCGAGTGCAAGGACCACGGTTTTCACTATTTTTTGATAATTATATTAGAGCTATAGATGGAACACATATACGTATTGTGGTGCCTGCCAAATGATAAGGTCGTTCAATATGTGGGACGTCATGAGTACACAACTCAAAGACACAACTCAATGTTTTGGCTATTTGTGATTTTGACATGAGATTTACATTTGTTGTTGCGGGATGACCTGAATCGGTACATAATATGAGAGTTTTCAATGATGCTTTACTAAAATATAAATGCAAGTTTCCATTTTCACCACAAGGTTTGTTACTGTTGTTTTTCCATCATTGGTCTGTCATATTTTATTTCCCATTCATTTAATTTTATTATTGTTTTATGTAGAAAAATATTATCTGCTAGATTCAAGTTATCCTAATCAAGTGAGGTACCTTGCACCATACAAAGGAAGTATCATCTACCAAAATATCGACAAAGACCAAAACCAAAAGGAAGGAAGGACGGTTTCAACTATGCGCGTCATCGAGCGTTCCTTTGGAGTGCTAAAAATGAAGTGAAGAATTCTATTACATTTACCGAGTTATGTTCAGCTAAAACAAAGTAAAATAATACTTGCATGTATGTCACTTTATAACTTTATTCGAGAGAGTGCAATTGTGGATGCAAACTTTGACAAATTTGACAGTGATGACAATTATTTGCCTCTTTTGAAATCATCAGTAGATGGTTCCAACAATAATTTAAGAAGTGAAAATAGAGACATAAATGCCTTTTATGATAGTATTGTGGATGCTTTGATTGCTATGCGACATTGATTGCAACTAGCAAATTGTGTACAAAGCTATTTAAGTTCTTCCTTTTTGTGTACTTTGATCTCTCGGTCACGTGGTCTTAAAAATTGAAAGATTTTTCACACTGTAGTGTAAATATTTTTTATCGTAGCTATAGATGTGGGACCAAATTTGTCAATTATTTGTGTTAAATTGATTATTCATTATGTTCACTGATTACACTATAGTATATTTCTATTAAAAAAATAGCTGAAATAAACTAAAAAATGATGGCGAAAACACTATAAAAAAATTTAAATATATAACAAAAAATACATCTAACAAACTAATAATTAATTAGTCATGAATCTAAACAGCCACGAGGCTAACAATTAGTTAGGAACAAAATGGGAATTTCATTGCACAATGAACTAACAATTAATTCTATCTCCAAACAAGCAATAAACTAATTATTAATCCAGACTACCGGATCAAAATAACCCCTTAAACTGTGACAAATTCTTCAGTTACAAGAAATGGAGAACCAACTATCTGAGCAGCGGGAAAAGCTCAAACTACAAGCGAGAACCAAAGATGATATGTGACTTCCCATCCTTACTATCCCGTCATCAGTACTGCTGAGATATAAACAATTTACTGTAATATGAAGAACCGTCAGGTTGGATTTTATCAAATTTCAAAAGCAAATAACCAAATTGTCAATGAAGTGAGAACAGTACCTAGACAGAAAAATGTGCGCACACCACAAAGTAGTCAAACAGAAATCAAGCAAGCTGATCACAGCTATAATAAACACGACCATAGATATTGACTACTCCAATGACAGGAACAGCACAGGGTACCATAACACCAAGTTTACCTCAAATGTCACTACCAGAGCTCACAAGCTTCTGGAACCAATGACTCAATAGCCAACATCAATTTATCATCATTAAGCAATAAAAAATTGGGCAGGTTCCCCAGCACTTCCCATATGCCAATACTTTAGAATGACCAAAAATAACCCTACTAGTTATTGTTAATTGAGGATGAGTGATGGGAAGCACAGAGCCCATATCTCCAATCACCCCTTTACTCTAGGCTTCATGCTTCTTGGCCTTCTGAAGAGACTCGGGGACTCCAGCACTGTTAAAAGTCCTGAATGAGGAGCACCAACAGTCAGCAAAGTTCATATGATGTACAAATAGTAATTGATTAAAAACTTAAGTTGGAACAAAAAATCCCTATTTACCATCACATTTAATTTTTCTTCCCTTTTTGTCTATGATCAAGTATCTGGTTATTAATGATGTTAAGGCTTTAAGCCTGTGGTTTTTAGTGAAACAAACCCATGGTCATTATCCATGTTGGCTATGGTCAAGTATCTGGTTGAAATGGTCAATTATTTTACACTTCCTAAAGTATGAAATAAATGCTTGATTCAAAAGTGTGCTATGTGAAACAGCCAACTATTTGAAATCATCTTTTTGGAGTCAGACAAATTATATTTGAATTTTGAAATCATCCTTTTTGATTGAAATGATGATAGCTACAGTCAAACATGTTTAATTTAAGGAAAATGATCAATTTCATTTGAGGGGCACTTTGGTCCTTTTCAACATGGCTAGACAAGCAATCTGTTAGTATATGGCGGCGACGGTAAAAAGGGAAGAAAAATTAAGTGTGATAGTAAGGGTGCGTTTGGTACGGTTCCGATTCTTTGAAGAATCAGTTTCAGTGTAGAAACGTTTCTAGTCAGAAACAGAATCACTTTAGAAACCATTTGGCAAATTTTTAGTGATTCACATATTCAGAACAAATTTAGCAAATTTTGAAAATTAACGGAATAATTTTAATAAACTTTGAAAATAATTTGGAGTGTATATACATGAAGAGCTCGATGAGACAAACTTAACGGAACAACTTTGAAAAATTTTGGGAGCCATAACCTTTTTGTATGTGTTGAGAGGTGAGCAATGAACGAAGTGATTCACCGACGAAACACCTATTTTGCTATTTCTCTTCCCCAAGTCAAAAATGTGAAACGTTTCAGGGTGATTCAAGGTTGAAACGTTTCACTTTTTGTCCGTTTGGAGCAGTTTCAACTGATTCGGATGAGAAACTGAAACGTTTCTACTTGCCAAAGTCACCCTAAATAAGGGAAGAGTAAAATTTCAATGATGAATAACGGAAGGAAAATTTTCCAATGGCAGATAAGGAGTTTTCTCTTTAAGTTGGATACGGACTTGCTGCAAGATTTGCAGGAATGGCTTCCGGATTTGGGGGACTTCTCCTTTGCCTTGCTGTCTGCTGGAGTCTTTGGGGCTTTTTCCTTTGGTTTGCTGTCTGCAGAAGTCTTGGGGGCCTTCGCCTTCTGTTTGCTGTTTGCAGGTGTCTTGCTGGTCTGCTTTGCTGGATGCAGAGTTGCAACATGAACACCCTTCTTGTCACCTAAGATAAAAAAGGATAGTGTTCAAACTACGCATTGGCAATCTTCACTAGTAAGGTTTTCATAAGAACCCAAAAGGTATCACTCACCAGTCTGTTTCTTCGGTATTGAAACCTTTGCCTTCTTATCTGAAGAAGGTGTCTTCAAGGTTGCAGCAGCTCTTTTCTTACCAGCTTCAGGCTGCAATCCAGAATAAGAGGGGCCAGGTAAGATTGTTGAAGCAAAAGAAACAAATATTACAATCAAGACTTAAGTAGAACACAAAACAAACATGGGCAACTGTCTGGTGCACATACCACAGGAGTTTCTTCATCTTCAGAATCATCTTCGGAATCATCACTTAAACCATCAATTCCACTGGAAGTTTCATCATCACTGGAATCATCTTCAGATATACTATCATCTTCTGAATCCGAATCAGATATACCATCAGTACCACTGGAGGTTTCAGAATCACTCTCATTGGCATTATCTAGTTTGCCCTTTATAGCATCCTTAGCAGGAACCTTTGTAGCAGATTTTTCTTGATATGGAAATAAAAATGTCAAAACTCAACGAAAACATATTGTATACTCTGCATCAAGGTAATGCACAATGAAGTAGAAAGAAGTTACATACCCGTTTCATTTTTTTTCACAGGGATTTCAGTTTCCATTTCTTCATCTGAAATGAAGATAAACTAGTTGGTTTCTATTATTCCTATAAATAATAAAATTACAGCAACAAAAGATATTAGGGCCTTACCTTCATCTTCACCAGAATCAGACGTAAATAAAGCAAGAGGTTGGTTAAGGGAAAAAACAGAAAATAAATTTCAAACAATTTGACTAAAATAGAAGTAACAAAGACTAAACATATCATAAGGATATTCAAACATATCAGGCATCACAGACTTGTAACCACACAAGAAGACACTGGTGGTCTTCGAATTGTGAGAAAGCACAAAAGCTTCATCAAAAATCATATCACACAAAATCTGAGGGTGCTTGTCAGCAGATAGAGTTCCAATAACTATTTTCTTATCACCAACTTTGACAAATACAATTACACTATCAGACCCTTTCTTTGTTTCCCCAAGTGCAACCTATAGAAAACACACGCAATCAAATCAACTTAGAAGTTGTGAGAATTACACTCTGAAAAATACGCACAAAACAGAATGAGAGGGAAATTCATAAACCTGTGAGAGGTGGATAACAAAACCTTCACCAGCTTCGCAAGCAACAGTCACTCCTGGTTTAACTTCATGACCTATAACAGGATTCAATTGTCAAATTATTCTTTGAGAAGGTTTCAATTTATGATTCACCATCCCATGGGTGAGAAGATAACAGAATGCCAAGCAAACAATATATTGAGCACCACCAAAGATGAACACAAATTACGATGACAGTAAAAATAAGCCATTGATAAGTATCTTGTATCATCAGTCACCAATGTCAATCAAGAATCAGAACAAAAAAAGATTTTGTGTCACTGAATATAATGGACAAATGATTTAACTAATCACATAGAGACCACGAAAAAAAAGGTGCTAAAAAGCGCTCGCCGAAGCACGATTACGCGCTGAGCGGAGGCCATACGCCTCGCTTCGGAGGGTAGGCGCTCCATAGGCAGCTGCTGTGGAGGGAGACGGGCCTGAGACGTGCAGATCTGGCGGAGGGTTGAGGAAAGAAGAGAGAAGGCGGCCGGGGGAGGAGGGGGGCCGGGAGAAGAGGCGTCTCTGGCGGTGGAGGGAGCAGCGGCAGCTGCGTTGGAGAGATGGAGGCGGTGGCTGCTGCTTCGATGGAGAAGAAGGCACAGGGGCTGGAGAAGAAAGAGCTGCGTGGGAGAAAAGAAGGGTTCGTGGGTGGGCTGAGGAAAGACTTGGGCTCCAAATGGGCTGGATGGGCCTCTAGGCTGAAGTATTTTTCCTTTTCTTTTTTCATTTTACTTGCGGCTGGATAGGATCGGGAAGTGCTTAGACGAGCGCTTAGGCGCGCTTAAGCTCTAGGCGGAGCATCAACGCTCGCCTAGCGTTTAACGCTTAATTTTTTATGGCATAGAGACCAAGAAGAAGATAATAACTTCCATAGCTGAAATAAAATCCGTGGAGCAGCATCAACAAAAGCATAATGCTGAAAACTGAAGAATGTCAATCGTTTTATTCATCAACACACAACTAGTGTATTTATTACACAATATCCATCAATAGTTGAATAAGTGTCACATAAGCATAGGCTATCCATGAACTAAGTGAAACATTACTTTAAAATGACGTCAACGAACTATGTGAAAGGAATTATCAGTTTTAACATGGCATACCTCAAACAATGCATGTTAGTAAACAACCCCATCTAAAAGTTATCAATCAAATCACATTCGCTCCAGGACTAATAATTAAGCAATGCCGCTCCTAGGCAATAAAATGAAGCAGCATCCATATCCTCCACATGTTCTGCTTCAATAATAAATTCAAATAGAGAAACTAACAAAAGCACGGTATGCATTATGTAACCTAAGCACCAACCAGATAAGACATCAGATCCACGGAGTGCAGCACGAATGGAACTTAACCTAAGCGGATAAGGTAAAAATTTGCATCAACAAACGACACCCTAGAACAGCATACAACCTACGCGAAAGACGCAATAATTCGGATGATCCAAACAACCAAGTGGAACCGAAATCATGAAACCACAACATTCCTAGAAGGAACGAGACGGGAAAGCGCATCAATTAATCTGGCAGAGGTGAACTGGGTAAGAGACGGAGGGGGGGGAGAGAAAGGTACCCCAAAACTCCATGGCGCCGGCTCAAGGAAGCGGAGGCGCGGCGGCGAAGAACAGAGGAGAGGGAGCGGGAGGAGCAGCGGGGTTTAGGGTTTAGCTACGGTGGCGAATTTGAGCGAAGCAAGGGGGCTTCCCCGGGAATTTTAAGGAGAGAGCGGCGCATCTAGACCGTACGATTCACTTCCCGGAGATCTGGCCGTTCCTTGGAGGACTGCCCTTTTCGAACGTTCCACTTGAGCAGGAAAAAGAGTCCCTCTGAAGAAGAGGAAGGACAATTTTGAGAGACGAGAAAAAATGAACCCTTTTCGCTTTTGTCACGGGGCTCAAAGATTGTATCAGCCCGCTCATGCTGGGCTAAGAGGCCCTTTGGAACAAAGTAAAAGTTTTTAGGTCAACATGAGAAATTTTTTTTATTTCATGCGTTTTTTTTTTTTGTAAAATTGAACTAATTTTTATGAAAGTACTACGAAAATCTTGTATTCCAAAGAAGACTGTAAATCTTGCGCTTTATGTGAAATTAAACTGGTTCTATAAAATTCATGTGTTCCAAAAAGGTGCTCTAACCCTAAATTTCAAACCCACGAATCATACCGACATGAAGTCCATGCTTAGGTGGTTGTTATCTTCCTTTTAAATTGTTAATATCAACTATTACAAACTTATACTAACCAACGTTATAATTTAAAACCGGAGAGAATAAATCATTCCTCTAACAAATCGTAGGCCACTTTGTCTCAAATTTGAAAACTTTGCCGTGTCAATATTTATTTGACAATGTTGCGTTCTGATAAAATTCTCAATAGTAAGGTAAGCATTCGTGCCAAATAAAATTCGATCACATAAAATTTAAGTCTTGGAAAACATTTGACGCAGATTACATACTCCTATGTGACTTACATCGAGGACAGAAGTATCTGCTATTATACCGACAGGAAACATCTGAATCGACAAGACGGACACAACAACAGCATGCAGCAGGACATTATTTCCCTAAAGCAGCGAATCCTGCGAGCATTCATACACTTTCTGGACTTCCTGGACGTCGCAGACAGAATGTTCATACTTCCTGGACTTGCAATCTACCTCGCTGCTGCAGCTCATAGAGCATGAGCAGCGCGGCTGAATCCTGCGAGCTCTTCTTATCTCCACGCCCATCTCCTGTGAGTCTGATAATATCGCCATTCGGTATATGCAATGTTATCGTTGAAGCGAAGGCAAATCCGTGGGGTGGAATCTTTCCTGAGGAACCACCGGATGAGGGGCACACGCTGACAGTGCAGAAAGAGGATAGATTAGTTAACTAGTGACACTAGCAAACTGGAGTACAAAACAACAGACAGGACAATGTGAAATAATGATACCTTGGTTCTACTTTCACAGATTCAAAAGTAGGCATTGACCACTGTAGCTTTCGACATGATTCAAACAATGATATGCGAGGTCCTCCTTTACTCATCTTAACCATAACAATCACTGAACAAATAAGATATATTACGACCTTGTGAACTTACATACTAATTGCTATGCAAAGATGAACACCCAGCGAACAAAGGTAACAGAGAAAACAAATATATTAGAATGTGATTATAGGACGCGTACATGGTTTATCAATAACAGAGTCTGGAGCTATCACGGACAGAGCTAATTCCTTTTGGCTGGGTGGTGCTATAGTATGCGAGTCCATTGCATCTATCAAGTTGTTGTGATGTTTTGGACCACCGCATTTCTTCTCAACTTGATCTGTTGGTCTAGCGTTCTTTGAAATTAAAAGTCCTTTTTTCTGCACACAGGAACAGACATTGAGCTGTGTGCTACTTAACTAGGAAGCAAATACCATAATGTGTCATCAAATAAGTGAGTAACAGAGCATTGCAAGAAAGAGATACCTCAAGGTCCTTCAGTAACAAGGAAGCTGCGTGTGCTCTTGCATCGATTTTATTCACCCCAAGACCTTGCCTTACAAATAGCACGTCCTTGAGTTGCAAATCAAGAATAGCCATCATGTTCTCCCCTCGACTTTCATATTTAATTCCGACAAAATACCCATTTTTATCACACCACTCACGAAGTTCTCTGAATGGAGGTAACTCCAGACTCTCAGGTGTAACAATAGGGGAAAGAAGAGGTTTGAAAATTCCCCATACTACATCCATACTGAGTTTGCTGTCTATAAGAATGGCACCGGCAATACTTTCTACAATATCCCCCAGAACCTATATTGAAAGAACATGGTTAGGTATGTTAGATTACATAGAAGCTACAATTTGAATCAATGCAGCATTCTGGATATGCACAGTGATTTGACCAGGGTGTTAACAACCATATTTCCAGAGTATATTGGGAAGTGGCCAGAAATCAGCTATCAGCAGCTGCTACTGCCTACAGCCTACCAATCACATTTCATCTTCTTTTCCAAAGACGAAGAAGGATCCAACATTTCACATTTTCATATAACATGCAATTAGCAACATTTTACAATCCATCCATAGAAGATTGATAGACTTTAATGAGCATTATTTGATGAGCATTGATCACCGAGCGCCCCTAGTTTGCCATTGAAGATCAATGGTCTATAATAAACATTATCGATGTGCTACCATAATATTCCTAGATAAAAGGATATGACATTCATGCAATCAGAGAGGGGGGAAGGGAGGGAGAGGAGCATACTTTTGGCCCCTTTGATAGTCCATCGGATAAAAGGCTGGTTTTGTTCATGGATGAACCTTCAATATTATTAACATATTCTGTAATTTTGTCTAGTAACAGCCCAGAAGAATGCTGGAGAAAGTGGTGGAGCTTGTACTTTACTGCAACTTGTGCAAAATTTTCGTTGTTTACTGATGCAGATCGTAAATCTGTCAACTCCCCCTCATCAGTATTCTTATGAGTAAGGAAAAGGTGGCGTGTTATTAGGATATCCAATACTGCATCCCCAAGGAACTCCAAGCGCTGGAAGGAAATAATTCCCATTAGAGAAAGAAAATATCATCAAAGAACCAAACATAAATACGTCAAACTAGCTACATAAAAACAACATACCTGGTAGCAATATGTAGCACCTGATTCTTGCTGCGATGGGTGGGTGAGAGCCTCTATTAAGAGACCTTTCACTGAAAAAACATAGCCTAGTTTTGCTTCAAGCGATTCAACTAAATCAACTTTCGGAAGATATGTTCGCAAAGAAGCACTTGATATGGCTTTCATAATTAGTTCTTCTTCAAATTCAACCTCAATATGCAGCCATTTGAGAACAGCTACAGCTGCTCTTAAACCCCCTCCCACATAATATGCCCCAATTATGGCCTCAACACAATCAGAGATGGTTTTGGAACACATCCATCTGTGTCCCATGTCACATGCCTTTCCTATAACTATAGACTTATCGTTGTCCTCAGTCACGGCATCAGAATTTTCTGGGCATTTACAAGGACAGGGCCGGATGGATAGCTGTCCAGGTGCAAGCCATCGACGAGGATCAAATGCAGCATCACGTATGTAACCCTTTGGATGGCACCCAACCAATAGCCAAATTAGATTAAATAGGATAAAGCTCAGAGCTAAAATGCAGAATTTTATTTAAATGTTAAGATTTAATATACCTGTATATTACGTTCAGTTCCAAGCCTGTGAAGTGTGGCATTACAAATAGTTTCTTGCCTTTCAGATGATAATTGCCCCTCATGTTTATTGGGAAATGTCAAGAAAAGGTGGCAACTCACTGCATATTTCAGCACAGAGTCCCCAAGTAATTCTAAACGCTCCATAGAGAAGTCCTCACAGCATCGAAGTGTCGTAAGTGCTTCCAAAATCTGAGGAAGAAAATGCGAATTGAGAATAACATTGGAGGAAATAATACGAGTATATGCATGAGAATAACAGTATCTTTTAACCTTGATGTCATACCAGGAAGCTTGTTATATCAGAATCCACGTATCCAATTTCACTTCTTAGTTGACTAGCTAACAATAGCGACTCAATGCGATACATCAAAGACGGAAACAAATAGAATGCTCTCAAAACATCAACAGATAAATCAAGCGGGATGAGCAACTCTGGAGGCATGTGAATATGGCTACTAGCCCTATTAAAATATGCCGTGCCTTTCTTTTTCTTTCCCACATCATTGCCTACAATAATCAACAAAGGTTAACCAATGATTATATCAAATAATCAACTTGACTATAGTTACAAACAGACATTACTATCCACTGAATGACTTGGTATACTAAAACTGATCCGACTGCCAATCATAGTTAAAGTATAAGAACAAGGGGTGCTACAAGAAATCTTGCTTGGAAAATGAGACCCATTATGCTTTGACAAAATCAAGAAACAGAATCTAGAAACAGATATCAGGAATATCGAGAGAGATAACCTTCATCTTTGCACTTTGAGGAAAGAAGGTTGTGAGGATTATGGCAGGGTTTCAACATTAATAATGGCTGTGAGGGATGACGAAGAACTATATTGTACCTACAATGAAGTATTGTTGCAATCAGAGCTAAACCAGTATTTTCTTGAGCAAGCATATGAACATGAACAAGGTCGAGCATACTTCTTCTCAAAGTATTCTCCAAATGTCCGGAATGCTGGTTCTTTCTTATCAGATGCGCCATCAAATGTGCTGTTAGCAGATTTATCAACTACCTCAAGGGCAGTATAGATCTTCCCTGTGTGAAACGCCAGGACTACCACATTTCTAAGGTCTCCAGCCTTACATGACTTGTTAGCCAAATGAATAATATCTCCACTATTTTTGTCAGGATTAAATGTTTCAAGCAGCTTCGGTTTGACCTCGGAATATATGCTTCTCATAAGTCCAACAGTAGCAGCCGCTACATCAATCACACTCCAGTTAATGCAAATACTTTTATAAGAATCCATAGAAGGATCCAGAGGTAAAAGCAAGTACATGTTTGCATTATTCCACAGTAGTGTTTCATCTTTTGTAAGAACAAACTCCCTTGGGGTTTTGGATGATTTTGATCCGGTAAACAATTTTCCAAACAAACCATTGAAGAAAAGCCCCTGAAATAGCTTTGCTTGCTCCATCTAAGGGGAAAAAATGTCTTTCAAAAATGAAGAATTAAATCAGAAGGAAAATAGAAAAAGAAAATCTGGACTTGACCAGACCTGCCGAGCATCCAACTCAATAGATCCACAAGGAGAAACTGAAGCTTTTACCATCTTGTCATGCAAATATAGATCAATATTTAAAGTAGCAGCTTCTTTTGCTATTTTTGCGTCAATTAACAGGGCGAAATTGGAGTATTTCTGACCAACTTGATCACAAATAAAATTTAACTTGTAGGCTTGAAGCTTAGTAATAGTTCTATTAGATGACCAAATGCCAGACATAGCAAGAACCTTGGTCGTACCATGCAGCTCTTTTCGTTTGGTTGTACCTTTGACAATAAAATAAAATGCAGTTGTCAGAAATATAGATTGCCTTTGTCAGGTAGAAAATACATAAATACTATCCCTGTCTCCCCCCCCCCCCAAAAAAAAATGTATTTCTAAGTAGTATTTCTCAATCAGCTCAACCATGCATGTCAGACATAAGTAGGTGGTAGGTGAAATCTTTTTAAGACTTAGCAATCACATACCTACGCCGGCACCAGATGCGCAGTTATTATCCTTGCTCAAAATTTCCAGTCGCGACTCTTCACTGGACGGAGAAAGGCGGTCATCAAGTGCTCCTAACTGATGCAGCTTCTTGCACGCATCAAGGCAAACAAGCTGCTTCGCTTTATG
>BCLG01001911.1:65636-76638 GCA_001602295.1 Zoysia matrella
GACATAAGTAGGTGGTAGGTGAAATCTTTTTAAGACTTAGCAATCACATACCTACGCCGGCACCAGATGCGCAGTTATTATCCTTGCTCAAAATTTCCAGTCGCGACTCTTCACTGGACGGAGAAAGGCGGTCATCAAGTGCTCCTAACTGATGCAGCTTCTTGCACGCATCAAGGCAAACAAGCTGCTTCGCTTTATGTTTGTTTCTCGCTTTTGGACCCACCAAAACTTGAAACACAGCACTGCATGGTAAAGTTACAGTGCATTCATAACCATCACCATAATGGGTGAATTGAAATGTAGGTCTCGGGGTGTAGTGCCTTCAACATAGCATGACATTAGAAAAAAAAAAAGAAATTAGAATCCTCCACACATAAAACTAACACCAAATAGAAGCTTGGTGTGTCAAATATTTTAGTGTGTCATATGTGTAGCTATGCAAAAAAAAAAAGGAAAGAGAGAGTAATCGCCATACTTGTCTTTTGGAAGCTTTTCACAGTATTGGTACAGAACATTGATGCTGGAATCAGTAGTTATTTTTGCTCCAGTTGTGCTTATATGATATTCATTTATTTCTTCAGCAGGGACGAAACTAGGGTCTCGATCTTCAGGATATCTGTTCGAAGCAGTCTCAACCATCGAATTCTTACTTCTCACAATGGAAGATATTAAATCATATTGTTTCACATTTCCCCTGCAAAGAATAACGGCATTTTTTTTATTGGAGAAACATCGATATTACAAGTTCTTGTGATTATATTGTCACAGTGATCATTTTCTTTATCATCAGTCATAATTATTTTATATAACAAGCTAAAACAAATGCTTACCGTTCAATCATGAGTATATATTGAGAGTCCTTCTGGCGGGCTCGTCCACATGACTGCACATAACTACGGGTAGTCCTTGGCAAATCAAATCTTATTACACACGAGCAGTCTGGGATGTCGATACCCTCTTCCACAACATCTGTAGTAAATAGTAAGTTGACCTGCATTTTTATTATTTCAGAAGGAACGGAACAAACAACATCAGATCATAAACGCTATGGTTCACTTTTACCTATGGAGAAATATTAAGTACCTTTCCAGAGTGGAATAAATCCAGCGTCTCCTTTTGCATTTTAAAGGTCAGAGCATCCACTGAAGAACTCCCTCCAGTTAGAAAAGAGACACTGAAATATGAGAGATGGCCAATTTTCTTCATAGTCCGCTCAATAACTCTGGCTTTAATTTTTCGATCCACAAAAATAAGGCACCGGACATGATCAAAGTCACTGTCATGCACAGAAGTATGGCTATGTCAGTGTGGCGGGACACTTCGAATTAATAGTTACTACCAGTTAAGAAAATACAACCTAACCTGAACGATAGAAATATTTGAATCAGTTCATATAGCTTCGGTGAGATATAACCCCTTTTTATTGCCTCCATACATCCACTCTCTGAGTTTAAAAGTGCATCAACACCTGAAAACGTCCATAATTATTGACACTGTTAGAGATATAACAGTCAAGGGTATTATTGTAATAGGTTAGTCTAGGGTTCACCCTTCCCTAGCCTATATATATGTACTCCTAGGTCCCTCATTGGACCCATCTATTATCTCATCCATCCATCTATTATCAATTCATCCCATCTATTATTCCTAACAGACACATCATACTCTACATGGTTCCATTCTTTGGCCAACAGTTTTGCATAAAATATACAAGATAAAATAAGTCAAGTACCACTTAGTAGTACTTTAACTTTTGTCTACATCGCCACACCTTGTTGGAGGCGTTTGTCAATCACACACAACATTTCCTCAAAGAACTTCATATGAAGCATTGAAATTTCTGCGAACAAGTCTGATTCATTTGAACCACTTTCCAGATCATTGGTGGCATGGCCTTTTTTCAGCCAGCCTTTTCTCTGACCCCTTTCAATGCAGATTTTAGTTGCCTACGAGAAAAATAAATTAAATAAGAAATGTCATGGAATTCTACAGGTAAAAGAACCATAAAATAGGAAAACTAACAATTCAGGCAAAAAAGAAAAAGGGGCAAACATCAGAAACTAAAAAATCAGATAATCTAACTGATACCTCACTAGCACAAAGAAGACCAACATCTTCAAGACAAAAACAGATCTTTGCTAAAGAATTCGAGAGCCGCCTCTGTGAATCTTTTATAATTTTATCAGCATCTGTATATTGATAGTTCAGCCTACACTGCAATTGTGCTATCAGCTCATCATACTGCAACATTTAAGAGGAAATGTTTGTTAGCAGCTCAAAAAGTTGACTTAAAAAAAAATTTCGTAAACAGTTTAACAACATAACCAGGATTTAAAGGATATGAAACCTTGGAATATAAAATTCTCGATTCTTCATTCAAATCTTCAAAACAAACAGTTCGTGGCTCATAGTATCGGTTGACTTCCTTCGCAGAAGGAACACAAAGTTCTATCTCGTCTCTATCCACTAGAGAATATATCTGTCAAATAAAAAGAAATGGTTAAAAAGTAACTGACACTATATAAAATAACATGTATGCACTTCCCACTATGCGGAAAATGAGCAAAATTCACATAATTAGGACATATATTAATGGGAGCATACAACAACACCAAAGCCTTTTTGTCCCAAGGGGTAGGCGAACCCCTAAGAGGCAAACCACGAAGTAAAAAAATGGCAAAAAGGAAAAGGAAAAAGAAGATTAAAAAAAGAGAAGTAAAGAAAAAAAAAAGAAAAGGAAAAAAATGGTAAACCGGCAATTAAATTTCTGGCACGTGAATTGCTAGACTCCACAACCTCTTATCTAAGGCTAGCTACTAGGCAATATCCCAATCCTTCACGTCTCTCTTCACGGACTCCTCCATGTTAAGTTTGGTCTTCCTCTGACTCTCTTCATATAATTAAGCCGACTTATCATCTCACTACAAAACAGTGCCTCCTACGCCCTTTGTTGCAATTGTCCGAACCACCACAAATGATGTTGCACAAGGTTCTCCTTAACTGGTGCCACCCATAATCTCTCTCGTATGTCATCGTACCAGACATGATCTATTCTTGTGCGGTCCCAAATCCATCGCAACATATGCATTTCTGCTACATGCAATTGTTAGAACAGTCGCCTTTTAGTAGGCCAACACTCTTCCCCATATAACATAGCAGGGTACGATCTCTTCAATGGGAGCATACAATTAGCAATTTCAATTTCCTAGCTTTAAACAGGTGCAATTGAAAAGCACAGCCTAGAGCAAAATTTCATATGGATATATCTATAAGCTTCAAAAGAAACAGTAAAATAATGGGACGATCTGAGCCAGAGTGTATCTATACCATCTTATCTTCACTCTACATTAGCAGCAAACTAGAAAAATATGGTGTACCTTTGCATCTAAAAGGTTTTCCAGGTCAGAGAGCTGATTTTTGCAATCCAAATCAGATGAGACGCCTGCAAACCCAGTAAAATGGGAAAACATCTCGGAATATTTATAAAGTGAATAGACAAAATCCAAGGTAAAAAAAGATGAAATACAAAGAACATAAACGATAAATTGACCAATAGTTCGCTTGGCCATGATGGGATTTAGTATGTGACTCAAATGCCATTATTAGTGGTAAAGAACACATTGCTTTAGGTATTCCAATAATGTACATTTCCTCAACTACAGACATGGATATCGTATCTGCCACAAAAATCTTCAGCATCTCTCTCAAATATCACATGCCATAATGTTTTAGCAATTCAGGTAGAATTCCATTTCGGACACATTGTTCATTAGTAAGCCATTTGACAAAGTTAGTTAAAAATTTGGGGACCTATATGATGCACGCATGTCTAACAACTAAAAGGAGCATTAAATATATGTATGTTGATGCTTGCCTTTTCTTAGAACAGGTGATGCTGTCATACCGAACACATTTGGCTTATGCTCAGATCTGTGATAAAATTCCTGCTCACGAGTTTAAGATAACAAAAGAAACTACTTAAGAATCAAAAGAAAAGAGTGGCTTCTCCATATAGCAAAGGCGATCCATGATAACATGATTCTTTTTGGAATACCTTCATAATCCTTGAATAAGGGTGGTTACCAGTTGTGTGATGGCATTCATCAAATATTATGAGATTAATCATGTCCAAGATCAAGAAAGTTTGGCGTAGAGCATGTAGCAACACCTGAGGTGTCATGACCATGACCTGCAATTTTTACATTATAACTACAAAGCAAGTAACAGAAGCACCTCTAGTTACAAACAAGGATTGTGCAACTTCGCTGCAGAAAGGATCAAAATGATTTACCAAAATAATTGAAGGTACTGTGAAGAAAAATTAACCATTAAGAAAGGGCAGCCCAGTGCACTTAGCTCCCGCTTGCGCGGGGTCCATGGAAGGATAAGACCATTTTTGATCTTTTAATTATCTTAAAATTAAAATGGGACGACATAAGACTGAATACACACAAAAAAATATGGGTAAAATCCAGTCCAAATATCAGAATGTTTGAATTTGCATGTAATTTACTAATATAACTGATCATGATGTAGTAACAGTGCTGCAAAGTACAAGTGCAGATCTTCGAAGCGCATGTCGATGTCACAATCACAATCTTTGAAGCAAATGTGAAGGAGAAAAAAATCTGCTGTTATCAAATCTAATCAACAGAAGACTGCAGAACAGCACTCCAGCGAATTTGGGAAGATAATTTCCTTTCAAGGAATCTCTGAGTCTGGAAAAAATAAATTATGCTTGCCTGATACTTTGACAGTTGCTCCTGCCAGTTAACAGCCTTCCATTGATCAACCCCCTTTGCACCATGATAATGCTCCACCTCAAAATCCGTGAAGCTCTTAATCACCTCGCATTGCTGTCACAAAAAAGATATTAGTGAAAATAAGTTATATTTTAGTAAGAAATCAGCCTGCAGTCTTTAGTACTACCTGTGTGACGAGTTGAACTGTTGGTGCAAGGAATATAATGAGCTTTCGGTCATTACTTGCTCTGCTCATCTTCCCAAAATGCTTGATGAGCATCACAGCAATCATTGTCTTTCCAGCTCCTGTGTCAAGCATCGCAATTGTGTTCTGACGCATTGCAACCTCATAAACATCAAGCTGATACCTGACCAATTTTATCATCACAAAAGGACGTTTAGAAATATGATACTTGTTAAACTGGACATATTAAAAGATTAAGTGGTCATCGCTTAAACAAATGTACAGCACCTTCTGGGAGTGAAATCTTGACATTCCCTCTTGTGCTTTTTCATCAGGTAGGCTTCATCTTCTTGACCAAATGACTCGGCTGGCCTCTTCAATGAATTCGTGTCAGCTGTTGATACAACGACGATTTATCAAGTGAAGGTCAACACAAATCCACCACTACTAGACTCTAGACCCAATGTCAAATGCATCAGCATTTTCAAAAGAAAAGGCTCAGACAAGTGATCAAGCTAATTCACGCACTTTGGTCCTCAAACCCTCTCAAAAGCCTCAGAAAAGCAGACACCCAGAAAAATACGGCCCAGCCAATAGAGAATAGACCGATTGTTGTAGAAGGTTCCAGTAAAGCCTGCAGGTCTGATTCAAGCGCCACAGCATCACGTAATGTTCACAGGCGCTCCAGTTCACCCGCATTAGAGCGACCAGCGCAGTTGTCAATGGAATCGAGAATACACTGCATTACTCCATCAGTTCAGACTGATCACTCCCTAATACCCAATGCACAATCGCCAGGACAACAAAAAAAAACCAAATAAATAAATCCCCCGGAAAAAAAAAACTGTTGGTTACCATCGGCGGCAACGGCTGCCTCCGCCGCGGAATCGGCGGCGCCCAACGCTTCTTCCCCGCCGTCGTGCTGTGCCGCCGCTTCCCCGTCACCCATAACGGGAGGGAATCCCCGGATCGATCAGTGACAACCTGACAACTGATTATTGATGAACAGCTCGAGGGCAGGAGAGATTGACACCTAACCGACGGGGTGGGAGAAAAGGAGAGGAAAAGGAGAGAAATTATACTCCTGGTTAATAGGGAAGGCTAGTTGCAGGAAGCCCAAACACCGTGTTCAAGCTGGAATGCGTCACTGACAGCCTGTGGCCCATACTGGAAGTGGATGGATTCTTGGGCTCAGTGGACGGACCTCAGCTTAGAGCCCCGCTCTCCGCTGCTGATTGTCAGAATAAAAAAAAACTCTCTTAATAAAATCACTTTTAGTGTACAGAACCACTTTACAAAAGAGTCAAAATCGAATAAAAAAATTAAGAGCTGAAGGTCTGTTAGCCTTACTTTTACCCAGAGATTCCTTCTAAGCCTTTTTTTATTGAGGAATTTTAATTTTCTTTAAAATTAAATTAATTCTTTGAAATTCATAAACGAGGCCTTAAAATGCCCGCGCATCATCTCTATAGCACACTGGCTGATACGAGATTTACAAAGTCATCTCAGAAGGCGTCTATCAATAAAAAAAATGATTAGCCCATAAATACAACATCTGTATCCAATACGATATTTGAACCTAGGTAGGATGGCTCCATCACAAGAAACATGACCAACTCAGTTAAGTCAATGTTGCTATTCATGTTTTGTATATCTCTAATAGCATTTTTAATGAACCTTTTGAGCTTTTAAAAATTAGTAATTTGTAATTATACTCATTGCTCAATTGGGGATTTGTCAGAATGATCGTGAAGAGATAAACCTTGTTAAAATGCCTACAGAGACACGCAACAGCTGCTAGAACGCCCATTATACTTTTAATGGACGTAAATGTGCCTTGTCTTCTCCCTCATTGACGACGCTCGCTGGACGTGCCCGTCGCACGCTGTCCGCGTGTACACGTGACAGCAGCCCACGCGCCACCGCGCCGTTTTTTATTAAAGCATTATTTATTTATTTTGAATTGTGTTATTTTAGAAATATTTTAAGTGTGGCTTTTTTTATATATTTACATATTTTTTTAATATTATGAATGGTCAAATATTGATGTTACAAATTTTAAAAAAAATGCTTATTCTGTCACGGAGTACATCATCCATTGTCCAATGTTTCTAGGGAAAAAAACTTGTCCCATATTGGATGCCATTTTTACGGCCAGTACTGTAGCTAATGATCAACAATTAAATGGCCTATGGGTTACAAATTCCACAGCTAAGGCTTTGTTTGGATGTTACATTTTTTTAATATCAAAGTATTAAGAAATTATAGTTTTAGAAGTCAATGACAAACAAAACTACATTAAAAAAGATGGAAAAAAATTTAAAAACTTCAAAACAACTACACTTTCATCAGTGTTGTTACTAGTCCCAATTTATGTGCTAATGCTAGGGTCTAAAGAAAAATATTAACATAAAAAATAATATATTAATATTAAAATAAATTTGTTTTGTTTTTCAACAATTTTTTTTGGATTTGATATATTTGTTCGGAGTAGTTGTGTTTTGTTAACTAACAATAGTGCATGTCAGTCTAAGATCTAAAGGATCTAAAAGAGTTCATCCGTTACAACTTGAAGTGTCTGTGGAGAGATTTAATCTGTCAAATTTATAAAAAAAATAATTTTTAGTGTATTTTTTATGTGTATATAATTAACCCATCTCTGTAAAATATTTTAGTATGGGTACATTAAAAAAAAGTTATGTTTTTTAAGAAATAGAGATAAAAAATCTCCCTACTTCTTAAAACTTTATTTTACAAATATTCAGCATAACCAGCTGTTCCGCTTTGGCCAGGTGTTCCGCCGTTCCGCTGCAAACTCGAAGGCCTCGGGATGATCACTTCGCACTACGATACAATGACGCCACCGCCCGGCCGCGGCCGGCCGCGACGTCACTTTACGCGCTGTCGCCGGCTCGCGACCGCCTCTTGTCCTCCTGCGCTTCATCTCTTGAAACTAAAACCCTGACACTTACGCGCGAACATTCACAGAAGCATCCATCTCAAACCACCTCGTGGACGTCCCAAACTCGACAAATCGAAACGCCAGCAAAGGAGTGCACGCGTTCGAGGCCGCGCTCGCCGCTGCCAATCCGCCATGGAGGTGGACGGGGCGCCGGACCTGACGGACTTCATGAACGACTGGTTCTTCGGCACGGTCGGCGCGCGGCACAGCGGCGGCGGGTACGATCTGACCGGCGAGAGCAGCAAGAGGCCGCCATCGCCCGCGGGTAAGAAACAGGGGAAGAGCGGCGGCGAAAGCAGCAGCAGCGCGAGCAGGCAGACGATGGAGTGGCTGGAGGAGGCGAAGAGGATGGTCGGGGCAGGGTCGCCGGGACGCGTCGGCTCGCCATCCAGGCAGTTGCCGAGGTTCGCCGGCGGCTCTGGGACCGAGCCCACGCCGACGCTCGACCGCCGGGACCCGATGTCGCGGTCCGCGAGACGGTAAATCCGACCAGATCACTACTGCTCCGTCCGTGCACAAATACGCAATACGGCCCATTTGCAAATGGCCAGCTCTGTGGCCCATTTGCACATGACTGACCTGGCCCATTTGCAAATGACGCGAAAAGTTTCGCGGCGTAATCCTCCCCGCTAAACTCTTTATTCCGGCTCCGTTCGTGCAGGCACCGGCTGCCGGGTGGCATCGGCGACGAGATCCTGCAGCGCGCGTCCGTCTCCTCGTCGCCTCCGCGCTCCGAGCCCTTCACCACCGCGCCCCCGTCCCCGTCTCCGTCTCCGTCCCTGCCGCCGAACCCGCAGTCGTCTCGCCGTAAGTCCCGCTTCCACGGCACCTCCAGGCCCTCCACCCCCGACTCCCCGCACCACCGCATCGCATCCACCGCTACCTCGCCCGTCTCCGCCGTCCACTCCCGTCACCGCCGCCATGTCTCCGAATCCTCCTCCCCGGCCGCCGCCGACGGGTTCGACGACGGCGTTGCCCGCCTCAATTCCTTCCTCCGCCACCAGCGCGCCGTCGTCGCGGACATAGCTTCCGGGGACCGCCTCGCCACGAGGGCCACCAAGCTCGTGCTCTCTGACGCCTCCAAAAGTAAGATTGTCATGGTTGCGTCAAAAAGACAGGCCCCTCTTTGACCTGAATCTGGGCGGTGTGATCAATTGTTGGGTTTCCGTTTCGGTGTTGGTAGGCGTGAGCTCGATTGTGGCGGCGATATGCTACGCGTGGATTCTGGCGAGCAAGGGCGACGGTCAGGCCGCTGTCCCTGTGGTCAACATGCGTCGGAGCAGGATGGCGGGGTGCAGGCAGGCTGCTTGGCTCCTCTATCACGTCGGAGTCGACTCATCGGCACTGCTCTTCGCCGACGAGGTACTGGTACACCATGTGATCTTCTATGTGAACACACCATTCTGTTGTGGCGATTCACGTATGGTGGGAGCGAGTTAGTTTCAGATAAATTAGACAACTGTATCGGTCCCATAGTTATTGGGTGTTTATGTTCAGCAGAAGTGAGGTGACAGGGATGGGGTATGTCACATTGCAGTCACTAAGTCACATAAATGTGGGTGATCTGAACTTCGATTGGCGCCAGGTGTTTGTCATGATAACAGATGGGTTTTCAGAAGCTTGTATCTGTGGGTTTTGCACAGATGTGCCTGTTACAAGTGGAGGGCCGTAGAAATTTTATATGCTTAATGTCTGAATAGATGCCACGAAGTGCAGTGCTTTGATGCAGTAGGAAGTAGCTCTTATCTATACTCCTTTGGTCCCAATTTACTTTTCATTCTAGACTTCTTAATTTTTTCTCAAATTAATTATCATTTTCACTTCCCAATGCATATTTCTCTTCTACTGCCATTACATCTCTATCTCTCCTCCTCGTTATCTATACACCTATCTTTTTCACTTCTTACACATGATCAAACCCAAAATGACAAGTATATTGGGTTGGAAGGAGTACCTCTTTTCTTCCAGGTGCTCTCTTAATTTACAGGCCCATGCAATCTATATCCTTTCCTTATTTACAGTTTGAAAGGAATTATCAGTTTATCACACCACAAACACTGCCTAGGGAAAAGCATTTATGTTTCTACACGATGCTGATTTTGAGAATCTCATTTAGATTGACATGGAGGGACTAATAATGGATCAACGAGTTAGCTTGCTTGTAGTAGGACAAGATGTTCTGAGACCAAAAGCTGAGGTACTAATATGAATTATTATACTACTTTTCTAGTGTCTGCAGAGGTTAATGTAAATGGTATCAGTATTTACTTTGTAAGCGTGCTTGATTTTGTAGGTGGGCTCAGTTTGCACAGTTCTGACCAATAGCTACTGTGAAGAAGCCTATAGCCTACTTCAGAGCTTGGATATAAAGAAACTTCTGGTTAGTGCATTATGCTGCATGTACCCGTTGCGTGCAAAACAATGCCTCCTCCTGATTGCGTTCTATGGATTTACCCTCAGCTTGCAGGTATCCTAGTAGATACAAACAACCTGTCCAAAAAGTGTTCAAACAGAGATTCAGAGGCGGTACACTTGCTTTTATTTGGTACTCCAGAGCGCACGAGGCATGAATTGTTTCAACAATGTAATACACATATCTTACTCAGACATTTATCTATAAGTATAGAATAAAAGAATTTTAAAACTAAACGGTATTTGTTATTGCTGACATCTTGCATTTTTTACCAGTGATGTTTGATCACAATGATCACTCTTTTGTTGAGTACCTGAAGAATACCTACATGAATTCAATCACGCATGGTGAGGTTTCATTCAGTATATCGTCATGTACAAAAAAACGTATTTTATTTCAGTAATAGCACTTTGATTTTTTTTTGCAATTTGTGTCCGTGCATTGTAAATTTACCTAGCAATGTTACACTAGTTTTTGTATCATTAAATAACCAGTGACTTACTGGAACTTCTGAATCTCACGTAATGCTCTCTTGATGAATTATATTTCTGTCAAGTGCCTTACCCATCTTTGTTTTTACCATAATGCTCTGACATCATTTATTTATATGATAGGCAATGAAGACAGTCCTTTAGAGCAAAAACATTCGGTTTCGGCATCAGGATCATCCCAAGATACTAAAAAGTCTAAGCCAAGTAATA
>BCLG01001911.1:76648-91283 GCA_001602295.1 Zoysia matrella
AGTCCTTTAGAGCAAAAACATTCGGTTTCGGCATCAGGATCATCCCAAGATACTAAAAAGTCTAAGCCAAGTAATAATTCTATTGCCTCCATCAACATAAATAATATTTCATTTGCTGCAGGTAGTTGAGCAATTTTTAATTTTTAATTCAGTAAGAACAGCACAAGTCCACAGCTATTTAGTTCTCTCTATATAAAATAATAAGTTAAGCATTTTTTTAGTTATTCATATGTCGTTAAAATTTGTATACTCCCTCCGTTTTTAAATTGATGTTGCCGTTGACTTCAAATATCAACTTTGACCACTCGTCTTATTCAATTTTTTTTGATAAATATCATATATTTTGTTATAATTTGATTTATCATTAGAGTTATTTGAATCACAACTTACAAATTTTACACATTTAAACAAATTTTTTGAATAAAACGAGTGGTCAAAGTTGATCTTTAAAGTCAACGGTGACATCAATTTAAAAACGGAGGGAGTATAATTTAGTCGTTTCTGATTTGGTATTGGTTATTTCCATGACAGATGATCAAAGATCAACACATGAAAATGGTGGTAAGGCTTCAGATGAAGCACCTCGGGGGAAAAACAAATTTTTCTTGGCAAAATGGTTTGGTTTTGGCCCAAAGTAACCTGCTTTCCCTATCTATCTGATTGGTCATTTAGCTGAATTTGAGAATATCATTGTATCGAGGAGGTAACATATTAGAAACTCTTCTCTTAATGTATTCGTGTGAAAACTCAATTTTACTATGTTTTTAAATTACATTGACATGATTACATATTTTACGACCCGTTGTCAAAGCATTGTCCCTGTGTTTTATTTTAGGCTGGGATTCTGGGCAAACATTAGCTTCTTCTGATCAGGGATCCCAGCATTCCTCGAGTTATTGAGGATTACGTAACTTTCATGTGCATTGCGATTTTTTATCTGTTCTTAGGTTCAATTTAGTATTGCGGTTGCCTCTTGGAGTTATTTTTGGGTTCATTGTTAACTGCCTTAAATGTTTTTCCTCTGTTCTGAAATTATTGTCATGGTCAGAACGAAGGGAGTACCTGTGAGAGCCAAAGTTTCGTGGTCCAAACAACATGTGATTATTGCTAGAAACTTGGGTGTAGAGTATTCTTTTGGCAATCCTTTGGTACTTTTGACAACTTAGTTACATGGTCAGAATGGCGCTCTTTATTATCAGAATGTTAGCACGAATCCTGACTTGCTTGTGCTTTAGTTTGCATATCTCGCATGTCAGTGCCCAACGTGATCTGCGTGATGTTTGTTGCTATAGTCACGGCATGATTGGGCCAGTTAGCACATGCGTGGTTAATGGAGCATTCAAGCATGGCCCGCGGCCATGATAAGCTCGCCGATTCTCGAAGCCGGGTCTCAAGGGTGCCAAACGGTGTGCAGGCAAGAGAATGCACCAAAGTACTTCAGTTGGATTTCGTGGCTGCAACAGTTTGAGTTCACAAAGAAAACGACAAGTCTATGGATGAAATGTCCTTGACTGCAACCAATGGCAGATTCTGGTTGTTTTGTGAGAGGGAGTAAGAAAAGGAGATGACAAAGTGTGCCGTCAACGAATCAAGTGATGCCTTTAGGCTGCTTGTTGGAGTTTGACACTGATTGACGCAGTGCCAATCTATTTGCACTTGCTTTCCTTATCAGTGTTTTGCTTCTACTACTAGCTAGTGGAGTAGGCAGTAGTAGCATTACTAAAACTCCCCCATCGGAGCGCATCATTGCATCCACTGGAGCGCCACTCGTTGGATCCAACTCTTTTGATTCAAATTTAAACTAATCAGTGATAATAATTTTGAAACAGAGGGAGTAGTATAGAACATGCTCATCAACCATTCAGTCTCATGACTTATCATCAATTATTAATATAGCATGGCAGAGGATGCTCAATTACAAATAACTTATTTTACATATTTTTAGATTATTACTTTGGTGCATGCGCTCGGCTGCCACCAAAGACAATCCCCCTGTTCGTCCGGCCATATAGTAGGGTGGAATACGTATATAAGCACGCACAGTACGTGCAACCATATCAACCAGGTAAGCGCGCAAAGATGGATCCAGGTCAGAAGAAGAAGCGGTTCTTGCGCGGCGGGGCGCACGCGCCGTAGCCAGCGCTGCCGCCGGTGGACCCCTCGTGGGTGGCGGTCTGGTACGACTCGTAGCGGTGTCCGCCGCCCAGGTTCTCGTGGCGCTCGTACGACTCGTAGCGGCGCATGCCGCCCCCTAGGTTGCCGGTGCCGTAGCCGCCGCCGTGCTTCTCCTCCTGCTTGTACGCCTTGTAGTCGTAGCTGTGCGCGCCGCCGCCGTGCGACCCACCGTGGGCAAATGCCTCCTCGCAGTCACTCTCGTCGTCGCTCTCCTCGCAGTCGCTCTCGCTCTCGTACGCCCCGTGGTGGTGAGCACCGGAGGCGAACCCGATCTTGGAGGCTCTCCCGTGCGCCTTGTTGTAGTGGTACGCGCCGCCGTGGTAGCCTCCAGCGGTGTTGCCGTACATCTGCTTGTAGCCCTGCTGCTGCATCGCGCCGCCGCCGTACCCAACCTTCTGCTTGTTGTAGCCGCCGTGCACCTGCATGGCGCCACCGCCGTAGTAAGCACCACCGTAGCCCGCGTCGGCCTCGCCGCACGCGTCCTGGTAGGTGTGATGCTGCACGGCGCCGGTGATGGCTCCGCCGTACGCCGCCTGCTGCTTGTAAGCGCTCGACTGCTTGGCGCCACCACCATAGTAGCCACCACCAGGGCCGTATCCTCCTGCGTTTGCTTTGCCGTACACATCCTTCTGGTAGCTCGTAGAGTCGGGTTTCCCGTTTACCCACAACGGAGGAGCCGTCCCCACCTTCATCAGGTCGCCTTCGCCGTACGTACCGTGCTTGTAGCCGTACTTCTTCAGGCCGCCATCTCCGACTCCGTTGTGTGCAGCGTGACCTGCACTGGCGTCGGCGTACGCACCGTACTGGTAGCCGTGCTTCTTCCCAGCCGCGCCACCGTGGTTGACAGAGTATCCTCCATCACCGCATGCTCCATCGAACACCACCTCCTCCTCCTGGTGGTACTCGTGCTTCTCCTTCATGGCGCCACCACCGTGGTAGCCGTTGTAATTGTCCCCGTCGGCGCACTCCTCGAAGGCGTCCTGCTTGTAACCGTACTGCTTCTGCGCGCCGCCGCCGGTGCCACCACCACCGTGGTAGCCGCCGACCTTCTCTTCAAACGCCTCGTGCTGCTTGTACTCGAGCTTCTGCACGCCGTCGCCGCCACCGTGGTAGCCGTTGTATCCTCCGCAGTTCTTCTCCTCGACCAGTTCCTCTTTGCAGAACTTGTTCCTCTGGACGTCGCCGACGCCACCGCCACCATGGCTGACGGCCATACGGCTGATCTCCTTGATGACGGTGGTCACGTACTCGGAGTTCTGCTGGTGGTAGTTAAGCTGGGGCTTGCTGTGGCCGTAACCATAGATCGACATTCTCGATCGCTCAACCAGATTGCTGGTCGCCCGAGCTTGGTTTGCTGTTGCCTCGCGTGAGGTCCGGTGTTATAGGCACGCAGAGGCGCCTGCCATATATACGGTGAGCAGTGACCGATCTGAGAGCATCTGTGCTCCGCCGGCCAGTTGCTCCTGAGGAGGGCAGAAGATAGCGGATATATGCTCGACCCATCAAGCTGTTCTCTCCGTTGCACTTTGTTGTTTGTTCAATCGAACCAGCACCAGCAGTCAACAAGGCTGCTCATGTATATCTTCGATTTTATAATTCAAGGCATCTTGTGATGCCACGACGCAACACGCATATACGGTGATCATTGGGTGAAAAAGCAGAGATACAACATTCGGGTGCCACATTTGATGGCTTCTTTTTCCCCGCCGGCCTAACTAGCAAGCTTATATTTGTTTTACACTGTACTACTTTTCTGGATTCTGATCACAGGCATAATTTAGGTAACGGAAGAGAGTATGGGTCCGCTCGTCGTATTCGAAGTAATCAGAAATTAGCCTGGTTCGAACCACCGTCGAGGCGTAATACCTTACGTCCAAAAGAAATATCAAATCGTATGAACTCAAAAACACGAGTACAATAGCGAAAAGCTTGAGCCAAAATCCTAGCGCACATAGGTGGATGTGATTACTTGCTCTTTACTTGTTGTCTAAGGCCTCCGATACCCCTTTTATATAGGGTCGAACTCGGATTACAAACTTGTCGTCTATAGAACCTACGGTCTCTCTGTCGAGTGAGGCCACAGTCGTCGTCGAAGTTAATCCTCTGGCGCCCGCTGGCGTCGGAGCAGATTATCGGTACCCTCCGTGTGTTCTTTGCTCAGTCGTAGGAGACAAAAGATATTTTTTCATTTTACTTTACCGCCCGCTAGGACGCTTTACTAATCGCCTGGTTCCTTTACGACCTTCTGAAATGCTTTACCTCCGACAGGGCTGCTTTATCTTCTGTTATACGTTGTCAGAAATCTCTATGACTGTCAGAAATTGACCGTTGAGACGGTAGTCGACTCTTAAGGGTCAAGGGGAAGTGTTTGGCTTCTATCCATTAGTTGGTTAGGTCTTATCATTAAGTGTTCCCGACCCTTCAGTAGTCGGACCGTCGTACTCGTGGGATCCTGACCCTCGGGGGTCGGGGCATTCTTCGGTGGCTCGATGCGATGAAATTCTTCGTAGGCTGTAAATTGATTCATAGGCTGTAGCCGTGGCTGGGCCTTGTACCCAGGGTATATAATTTCGACAATTTCAATTGTAAACTACTTCCTCCGTTCTTAAATTAATGTCACTATTGACTTTCAATATTTATTTTATTTAAAAAATTAATTTAAATATGTAAAATTTTAAGTTGTAATTCAAATAACTCTAATGATAAATTAAATTATAATAAAATATATAATATTTATTAAAAAAGTTAAATAAGATGAATGGTCAAAGTTGATATTAAAAAACAACGGTGATATCAATTTAAAAATAGAGAGAGTAATTATCATTACTTACAAAATCTGAATGGGTATTATATACAGTGATGGTTAGATATATGCCGTTACAATTTTGTGAGTTTTGAAATATACCTCTGCTCTATCAATTTTGTGAGTTTGAAATGGTCTGTATCCTTCTTATAGGTGCGCTAGCATTGTCATCAAGCTGAACGTACGCCCCATGGATTCGTGGAAGCATTTGTGCTGTGCGAGTGGTGGTAGGGCAGCGCAGAACACTACCGGCATGGACATGACTTTATTCTTCAGGCCGATGCAGTAGGCTCACGGGCGAGTCGTCATCGGGGCCCTGCCGGCATCTCTAGCCACGGGTAATGCAAACCCTAATGATCAATGTAAATAGTACCCTATTATTCGCGCCGTAATAATAAAAAAATGATAAAGAAGAACGACGTACGATCCTACTCTCATTCAAGCCGCCACATTCGACGGTCCATTATTTTCGTCCTTGCTGGCTAGCAATAACGCTAATATCAGTTAGATTTGGTTATTAACTTTCTTTATGTAGTGCCGTTGATGGGACCTCTGATACACAAAACACAACTTTAATTACTACTGACAATACAATCACAAGGTATCATGTGTGTTGCATCTCTACAAAATCAATAATTACTGTGACTTGATTGGAAACTATAAACACATCAACAATGTTGTTGTACAGTGTACTCCTGCAAGATTAGTGTGACTACGCAGAGAGTTTGTGCATTTTTTTTATTTTTCCTGAGATGAAGATTGAAGAGACCAGACAAATTCGCAAAACAACTAAGCTAATAGCAGCCCACGGACGCAACGCAATGTACCTCTGCTCGATTGGTAGTCAGTCAGGGCAACAGCCCATGGGCGAGAAGTTCCAGACGTTTGGTTTTCCCACCCCTTCTCTTCAGGTAAATTAATTTTTCTCTCGCTTTTTTATCAAGGGATGATTGCACGAGAATCGTGGATGCGTCGCATCAACACGGAGTACAATTTATTTACATACGATCACGCTTGGATTACCACCAGATTATTTGAGTTGCACACTGATTCTGCACCTCTGCGGCCCACGTCGAACAACAGATCGCATCCACGAGATCACAACACAATATGCTTGTCGTATCAGCACGCCTTCTTCGTTCTTGCATGAGTAGGCAAGATCGAGCGCCCTTCAATCACGCGGCGACCCGGCGGCCGTGCGCCTGAGCTGCGCGCACCCGACGCTGCTCTCGTGCCCTTGTTCGCGGCGCGCACGCTGCTGCAGGTGGTGGACGGCGCCCCCGCCGGCTTCCTCCTGGAGTGACTCCTTGCGGTGGGCAGCTGCGTGGTGCTGCTGCTGCGCGGAGCCGCCGCCGTGGCTCGGGTCCTCGGCGACGCCGGAGCTATGATGACGACCCGTGTCGGCGGTGAGGGCCATTTGCCGGCGCCATGGATAGAGCAGAGAAATCATGGAACCGACTGCACGCGGCTAATTTGCTTCGGTCTCGCCATGCCAGACTGCCAGTGCTCGGTTACTTTATAGCCTGGACGGAAGCATTTGTGCACCCGGGGCGTGGGCCTGGGCTGCTAGTGGTAGGGTAGAGCTGGAATGGTGCTGGGGAGTACAAGTCCAGGAGGGCCTCCTCTGGGCCGTGCACTTGCATTTGTGCGTTATAATACTCAGATGATGTTAAGATACTCCTATGTCAAATGGTGATAAAATGCCCAGATCATGTTCGAACAGGGAATGCCAACGGCAAAGTCATGCTCGCGTGATCAAGTTTCACTTTCATTAGCTGCCCCAATCCATGGCTCGTGCCCGTCGGCGGTCTGCTGAACGGCGCGCGGTCCGGTTTGATCCACATATGCAGGGTCGCCGCGCGCCGCCTCTCGCTACACCAGTGCCCAGTCCTTTCCACGTTCGTGTCCGCGCGCGTTCTAGGCCGGCCGGGTTTCAGAGTGCTGCTGGCAACGGCAAATTTAACGCGCGCGCACGCTCATAGGAGGCGTGGCTCGGTGGCTGCGTGATGTGCTTGCGCACTGTTCATCGCGAGCCGGCATGGACGCACCGCACGCGGCGGTCCGGCCAGACGACGTGAACCATCTCGCAATTCTGCCTCCGTGTGCAATTCTTGCAGACTGCCGCGGTGGTCGCCGCTTGGGTTGCCAATGAAGGCCTACGGAGGAGACCTGCTGATCTCTGAGCGGATATGCTGCCGGCGCGATCTCTGCCGCCCATGGACATGGTTGGGCTCGCGCTATGCAGCACCGCCATGCCCTGCAGATGATATGGTGACTAACGTACGTGTGAGCCACCGATGAATGCAATTTACGTGAGCACGAAGAAACACATGAACACAGAGCAAATATTTATTCAGGCCACGATCTTATTCCAGTATAGTACACAACAAGGTGCATGGGCACGCGCAAACATCAGCACAGGTGCATGCGCGCGCGGGCACTCTCCGACCGTGCACACTCGAGCACATACGTACATACATGGCTATGACCATCTCTCAGGCACAGCTAGCCAAGCCAAGCCAACCCTGATGACGATCGACCACAGTTCAGCTCCCGCACGTCCCACGGGCCGACGAGCTCAACCGTAGTGCTTGCTCTCGCACGCGTCGTACGGGCGCCCGCCGTAGCCGTAGCCCTGGCCGTGCGCGTGCTCACGGTGGCCGCCGATCTGCTCGGGGCACCCTTCGTAGCCATGGTGGTGCTGGTGGCCGCCGCCGCCGTGGCCCAGGTGGCCGCCATGACCGTAGTGGCCTCGGCGGGCGCGCTCCACCTCGTCGATCTCCTCGTACTCCTTGCGCACGGCGTAGCGCTCGCCGCCCTCACCGCCGTAGTACCCCGGGTTGTTGCGCCGGTTCATCTCCTCCGCGCAGTAGCCGGAGTCCGAGTAGTACGCCATGGCGGCGGCGGTGGTCTCACTCAGTTGCCGCGAACGGCGGCCGGCCGGCTTTGGTGATCTGTGAAGTCGATGTCGCGAGTGTTTCGGTGTGGTGTTTAGTGCTGATCGATGCTGGGGTACGAGGATCACCCTGCGGCTTTTATAGGGTGCGAGGGAACATCTCGCGCGTGTTTGGTTTGGCAACGACGTGCATGAGTGGAACGGAGAATCTGTTCTGAAGGATGCCGACGCGCTCCGCTTTTGGGCCGAGCCGTGCCACCTGCCCGTTTGGATCGATGGTTCAAGAGAAATTCGAGACAAATTTCCACCGTCTCGTGTCACAGGAATATTTTGATTGGGGTAAAAATGTTTCGAGATAGAGCATATCTGCATCGGCGCAATGCAAAAATGAATGCGAATGGAATACGGAAAGGGCCTGGCCGGATGCTTCGGATAGCCTTGCAGATATGTCCAGAGGGGATTCATATCTTTTGTTTTTTTTTTCTTAAATAACAAATTTTGTCATATTTCATCTTAACCACTTATTCTTTGTTTATTTTTGTTGTGCGTATTTACAAATATGAAAAATCTATAAATGATGTGCGTATTTGTACCTGCGGTGATGAACCTTCTCGTCACTTGTGAAGCGACCGTTAAAATTACTGATTTAATTAATACAGCATGCAACGCGGAGGCCAATGATCCGGCTCACTGGTCATGCATGCGTTTCACCTGCAAATGGGACAAGCTTATACTCACTGGTCATGCATGCGTTTCACCTGCCAATGAGACAAGCTTATACAAACGCTGATGCGTGGGTCTTTGATGTGACCTGGGGGCATGCACGGCTGCCTAGGACGGAGGGGCAGAGTCACCACACAGTTCCAACGCGAAGCAATTAAACTCGAACACTGTCTTTAAGAAAATGAGCATGCGACTTGTGCCGTGATGAAATACGCCCAACAAATACGGACGGAGGGAGTATTATAAAATCAAACGTTGAGTAATAACTGCGCGATTTATGTATCATTTATTATATTAATTTAGGTAATAAATAATTTTAAATTATGAAACATTGATTATGCAATAAACGGATAGGATCAAATATGACAAAGTTTGTCGTAGAAAGACAAACGCAGAAGATATGAATCCAAGCAGGAGGAAGAAAAAAGACCAATAAATGGACTTTACATTTTCTAGAGTATAATTTTTCACCGGGAACAAAAACTTCCAAAAATAATTTATACCGTCCAATGTCGAGGAATGTTTTGTTTGAGTTAGATTAGCTTGAGGCTGGAGACAGACTTGTGTAAACTAGAATGAAAACGGAATAAGAAAAAATGGCTTGGATTTTCTCGGCTGGTGTTGTCGACACGTAGGATCATGAAATTTCCAGGGTTTCTACTTAGTTTCTACTGGCATAATAAATACAAGTCTGAAACTAGACATAGACATATGTAAAGTAGAATGTAAATGGAATATGAAAAGGGCTTGGTTTCTTGGCTGGTGTTCAGACAGGACCATGTAATTTCCAGGGTTTTCACTTGTCACTTAGTCACTGCTGATTGTAGTTCATCTGAGTCAGATTTTTTTATGGACATCTGAGTTAGGTTTATCATCCGTAAAACGTTTTCTGAAAAACTAGTTGGAGTTTTGTTCACTGGAAAATCAGACCATGATTTTGTTCGTGAGGAAGTAAATCAGTGCGACAAATTGAGTAACCCAGCTCGGCAAATCTCCTCGAACAGTATAATTTTTGTGCAGTTTCAGCAAAAACATTAAGCAGCACCAACAAGTTTGCCAAAGAACTGATGCATTGGCAATTTAAGCGATTATGCTTCTCCGCTACCCTTATATGGGTATTGCCGGACAGTTTAACTGAAGTTGGTCAGTCCTGAAGTCCATGTACGACATGATTAGTCCATTCTGTTCGTTGAAACTATAGAAAACTAACATCCTGACCTTTCATGTTACGCTAAAAGTGGAGAGTGCACAAATAGAGAGGTGTAAAGGTATGGTAACCACTCGGAAAAAAATGAACTAGAGATTTAACAGGTTCACACCCAATTAAGATCAGATTGGTCTAGAGAACGCAAAATGATTGCTAATATATGGTCCCACTAAATCTAGATATTGTGTCTTAATTCGTGGATTAACAGACCCCAGCCGGCGCAACCCAAATATAGACGGCAAACAGACACTGATGACTAAATTCCGACAACTGGCTGAATCCGCTTCTTTTTGGCTATTTGGTTCGCCATTTCATCTATACTATATCACCGTTTTAGATATATTCGTACGTCGATATTTTTTCATGAAAATATTAAATCTGTTTTTGTAAAATATTAATCAAGGTCTAAAAAATATTGACTATGTTATTTCAAGACTTTCTAGTGGGTCAAATTGAATAAATTGGTTAGATTTAGTGAGCTATTAGTTTGATCTATCTATTATCTTTTATAGGACGCCCTGCGTATTGGAGGTCCCGAATTGCGGCGTACGCATGAATGATGGTCATCGACGTCCGCCGTCAGATAACATTTCAGTACAAATAGTAGATTGACGCGGAAATACATGTATGTACAATACGGAGAAACATTATTCAGGCCATGAGCTTATTACGTAATAGTTCGGAGTACAGAAGCTGCGTGCATGCACAGACGCACACAGATACATACGTGATACGTATACTGGACGCACTTATGACCTTGCACACATATATACGTACGTGCAGCGGTACGTCGACCGAGTTCAGACGCGTACGCAGGTATATATATATATATATATATATAGTACGAAGTCGACGAGCACGAAGCTCATCAGTCAGCCCTGACGAGGAAGTTCTCCTTGCGCTCGTGGAACTCGCCGGTGCGCGTGTTGAGGTCCTCCTCGAACTTGGTCTCGCGCGCCTCGAAGTGGCCGGAGCCGTGGTGGCCATGGTGGCGTGAGGGGACCTGGTCGACCTCCTCGAACGTCTCCTTGACGACGTGCTGCTGGACGCCGCCGGCGCCGTGGCGGCCGAAGCCCGGTCTGGCCATGGACCTCACCTCCTCGGAGCAGTAGTCCACCTCCTTGAAGTGCGCCATGGTGATGCCTGGCTTTGTGGATCTAGCTATCTGGGTTTTGAAGCGCTTGTGATGAATGGAAGCGGCGAAGCTAGACCACAACGCTGCTGCTGCTGAAGCTGGAGCCCGCGTTGGGTGCGCTTTTATAGCTAGCGTGGGAGTGCTTGAGTGGAGCAAGGAATCTGTTCGTGAGAATGAGATGACAAGGATAGCTGCGTGCAAAAATGCTGCTTCGTGCCTTCTGCCTCTCGCTCATGTTTACATCGATCTAGAAGCATGTTGACATGGTTCGCCAGGGCGCATGAAGTTTTGAGTTTTTCCACGTCGATAGAATTTTAGGAGAAATGAATTCTAGACGAATCAGAGATTTACTGAAAAATATATAGCAGTCACGTGGATCATTAAAAAGCCAACACACTGTTGCTGTTGATCTCATGGCTGTTAGTTGCATGTGAAACTGTAATTCCCAATTGAGTGAGAACAAATGTCAGGCCTGATATAACCAAATGGATCGGCAATGGATTCATCTGAATTCTCGAGTCCTCTGCAAGTCACCTTCTAGAGAAGTCACCAGTCAGGTAAGAGAATAAACTCATCACTTGTACGTTGGAACATATGCTTTGCGTCTCGGCCTGCACCTCATCGCTTCACTTGGGATGAAGACTGGAAGCCGCCATACCACAGCACAGAGTGCCTGCTACGGCCAAATTAAAAAGAGTTCGTTCATGATGTGAAAACTTCCTAAGATTCTGAGACATAATAATTCATAGTATCGGCTTACTCTTCGAATACCTTTGGACTTTTGGAGCATCCCTTCCTGAGGCGCCGCCGTTGGTTTTACACCGACGGGCAGTGTTTTTTCATCTCGCAAAGGGCTTCATACACACTGACAGATAGGGTCATCTATCGTGACAGGAATCGAGCAGCAAAACGGTTGATAAAAAATTGATAAATCTGCTAATTTAATCACTTTTGAGTAGTATATGGTGTACAATTCATTTTGCTATATTGAGCACAGATCAAAATTTTGATTTGAAATTAGTACGTAGCCATGACGTTGTTTGGAAATAAACGTATTGAAAACTAACATAGTAGATCAAATCTCAAGTTTAGGAGGGCAGTGGGATGGGCTGAGCCGCACGCGTGAAATTGAGTTGGGCTCTTTTCTGATAAAGTACAGAAATTGGGACACACTTTGAACTCAGTTGAGAGGACTAAAAAAATCGACTTTGAACTTACATTCCATCGCTCAGACCCATATTATAGTATGAAAAAAACATTACATTAAGTAAAGTTCTGACTCTAATTTTTTTATCGAGAACGATTTTTAAGTAGATGGATCTATCGCCAACAGAAAGGATCTTACAGATACAAAAGCGACGAGATTGAAAAGGGAACGGGACGTCTACTTTGGAGGACCAGAGGTGTAAAACTCATCATTCAGCAAACAACAGGTACAAACCAATCATTCAGCAAACAAAAGCTCTCTGCCCGAAACTCACGCAACCATGAACTCATATAAAAATAAATATATAGACCAGCTGTCATATTCCATTTCTGAGATATCTCGTGAACACCGTACCAATCACTGGATCAATAGTTGCTATGCACGAACATCGTGGATACACAGCTCACACCAGTAATATTACATATATTGTCCCAAATAGTAGTCTTACATTCAAGACTTAAGTTACAAGCCAGCGAGGTGCATCAGCCATCCTCGCACAGTCATTACATAAAAGAAAAAAGCAAAAAACAAAAACCACAGGCAAACTAGCGCGTAGGACGCTCCTACTCATCGCCATCGAGGCCGGCTTCATCTTCTTCTCCATATGAGCGATAAAGCACAGGTGAATACAAGAGTACTCAGCAAGCTCTAACCCCCGTACTTAGCTGTATTCATGCTTATATAGTCATCAAAGAGAGGTTAGGGTTTTTCTTTTCAGCGAAAGACCAGTTTTATGCAGGCTTTTCTACAGAGGGGTTTTCAAACAGGGATGAAAGTGTTCTTGAATCTATTAGTATTTCAGTGGATGGATCTGGGGGAGTAGTCTCCATTCCCGCCAGTTCCTAAATTTTAACTGGTTTGGCCTTCACTATCTCAGCCAGATATTTTCTAAAACACAGGCAGCTACACGCACTCACGCTGTCAAGGATGATGGTCAAGACTAATCATTGTGAGCCCAAGCTGTAGCGTGTCAATACCGTGACAACGGTCATTTCGGATGGATTATACACTCTATAGAGATTGTACACTGTACTCATAGGCTATGCTCTTCCTAATCAACAGATTTACATAACATTCACTCCAGCGCATACCAAGGTGTCCACAAAGCCCGGCTCAAGATACTAACAGGGGTCGTCCCTCAGAGGTTTTGCCTGCCCCTGATGACGCGATAACACATTCACGTAGCCAGACCGCGGGTCTAGATCATCCACGTCTACTCTCTGGGACCCCACACAGACGGGTAATTATGAAAATCAGAGGGCTATACCCGTGGGCATACGATCCTATGGCGCGGGCTATTGCTGTAATCGAAGACCAGACCATAAGTATCTCATGTCTGCTCCTGCGACTTGTGTACCAACCGACCGCCTTAGGGGTCAAGGTGGACGACCAAGAGGGTGGAGTGAGTCCCGCCCAGATAGGTTCTGTGGTTGCACGAAATCACTACGTTGAGGTCCGATGAATCGGTCCTTACACGCCAGAGGCGGCGCTCGTCCACTGCAGGTGGAATAGTCCGAAGCCTATACACAACATACAGCTCTAGGAGCCCGCCCCACGACCAGAAAACATTATCCCTTCCTATCACCTAGCACCAGTTGCACTAACACCCATCCCACTTTTCTTGACGCACTCCTCCAAACTCATATAACTTATTTAATAAATGATGGTTATGAGTGTAGTAGGATGAAGCATGGCTTCACGTGAGTGTTCCTAAGCATTCTAGTCCAAGGCAATTACCCGTACATTAAAGTATTAATGACGGAATCCTACGGCTTACAAGGTTCGATTTACAATCCAGTAGCAAGGCGGTATTTTGTACTTATGAAGAGCTAGTTACCGACATAAGTATAAATACGCGTATAACAAGTAGGTCTGTAACTACACAATGTTTTGAACATATAAATACGAACATGCAAGCATACAGGTCTATAGGTGCATAGCGAAAACTAGGAGCAAGACGGCTAAGAGGTTAGGACTTGCCTTCAAAAGCGTACTCGGGCTCTCCTTCGTACTTCGGGTCGTCGATCTCTTCGTCTCCGAGCGCTTCGTCGTCTAAGCGAGAAAACGGTAGAAAGTAAATAAATAAGTAAATTGTACGGAAAGAGCACAAAGCGAAGATCGAATAAACACCAAATTCAAACAAAGTTCTCGGGGTGGTAAGTGGTTCTATAATGTAGGGTTCAGTTTTACGGTTCTATTGGTGTAAAGATCTCGGTAACCGGAGGTGTTATGTAATAATAGTGATAAAAATAAAGTGTAGGGGCCTTTTTGTAATTTTCTATAAATTGGAGAACTAATATGAATATTTGTGGAGACAAATGGGGCTTCTAAATGGGTTTTTACTGTGTAGGAGTGTATTTGCAAAATGGGGAATTTTTTGAAATTTTTGGGAATTTATTTGAACTAAAAATGGGTTAGGAATAAATTTTCGTATGCACTGGAGTGGGTGGCTGTAGCAATTTTGTCGTGAGGCTGACGCGTGGGTCCGG
>BCLG01001912.1:8763-41235 GCA_001602295.1 Zoysia matrella
ATAAATTGCTTCGATTACAACAGTCACAAAGTGAGTGAGAAGTAATTTCGTGTTCTTCTCAATTCCTAGCCACAATCTAAATGCATAAAGGTTTGAGTCTTCACCTCCCTTTTCGCATGCCTTTCTACCTTTACCCTTCAAATTTTCAGCTCCTCGGATTGATCAGCAGGATATGAAGCCCTGTTAGGATGTCTCGCTGTGGCGGTGATAGTTGGTGTCATTGCTGTTTACTGCCATATAAAGAGGCGAGCATACAAGTTCAAGCCATCAAGAAAGAATAACGGTATAGTACAAATTATTTTCTGATATATATATATATATATACACATACTGCAGTATCTAAGGTGATGGTTTTTTGTCCCTTAATACATAGCAATATGAACATGTGCATCTTTATCTTTCAGAGGTCAAATTTGCATCACTAGAATATGAAGAGACTACCTGCAAGCAGATGTCGGTCAAAGATATCTTTGCTGCAACTGAAAACTTGAGTCCATCAAATGTCATTGGACAGGGTATTGCAGGTGCGTGTCAGGATTATGATCTTTGTATCATCAAGCAAGCAAAATACATATTTTATAGAAAAACATGAGGCTTTGAAAGCAGTTACCATATTTTCCAAAACTTGAGTCCATCAATTACGTTTTTATGTTTGTGTATTGTGTTCACCTTGTTCCTCTTGTATATTCAGGGAAAGTGTACAGAGGAATGCTTGCAAATGGCTGGCCTGTTGCAGTGAAGCACATTGTTAAGAATGAGCATGCAGAAACCTTCCTAAGAGAAGTTACCAGCTTATCACATATCAGGCACCCGAATCTTGTGTCATTAAGAGGTTACTGTGACGGGCAGGAGGAGTGTTTCCTGGTGTATGAGCTCTGCATCAATGGTAATTTGTCAGAATGGCTATTTGGTGAGCACCTTTCGAAATAATAAATAACAGGATGGCCTAGAAGTATAGTACTTTTGTAGCTTCAGATAACTGAATATTTTGATTGCAGGAAAAGATAAAAATCTTTCATGGATTCAGAGGCTTCGCATAGCGCTTGGCAGCGCTTGTGGCCTTTGGTTCCTGCACATATATCCAGAAGGCTGCATTGTTCACCGTGACATTAAGGTTGGTTGAATGATCTTATCTTAAAGGATATTATGCATCTACATGTTCAAATAATGAAATCATACGTGCTGTGGCAGCCAACCAATATACTTCTTGGGGTTGACATGGAACCCAAGCTCTCTGATTTCGGACTGTCAAGAGTCATGGAGTTAGGTGTGTCGCATGTAAGCTCTGAAGTCAGAGGAACATTTGGCTATGTCGATCCAGAATACCGTCACAACCACAAGGTGAATGCTGCCGGGGATGTATACAGCTTCGGCATGGTCCTCCTTCAGCTCCTGTCAGGAAAGCGAGCGATCAACATCATGAACACGCCTAAGCCAATGTTACTGGACAAATTGGTAAGGATCAGAAGATACAAATGCAAATTTACATTCTAAAATTAAGTTCTAGATTGAGCTGGACCTGATTTGAGTACCTGTTGTTCTCAGGCTTTAACGCTTATCCAAGGCGGAAATATATTGGAGTTTGCTGATCCTAGATTGAACGGGGACTACTCCGCGGATGCATTTGCTGTCAGTTTGAAGCTTGCTCTGTCATGCACTGGCCACAAGAAGCAGAGGCCATCCATGGAGCAAGTTGTGTTGGAGCTAGAGAAGGCTTTAGAGATCTCCATGAAGGTTGAGGACAGGCACAACATTAGTATTGTTGAGTCCCTTGCATAGTTATCCTGTGTAATCCTTAATGTTTCATGGACATGTTTAAACATTCTTGAACACTAAGCCGAAATATATCCGATTCAGTCGTTACTAGCTGGTTAAGAAGTCCTGTAAACTAACAGATATTGCTTGGTGCCCAAAATAATTATTAATAAGAGGTGAGAAGGGTCGACTGTGGAGACAGCGCAATCAAGAGGTCCAGACTCATAGTATGATGCAATCTTGGATATCTCCGTATTTCATCATGTCCGATTACATAGAAAGCTGAAACCAGTATACAGAAACAAAAAGAAACACTACCACCTAGAAAATAAAATGTCAACGGATAGTGGCCATGAGATAAACTGAACACTTAAATTCACAATTGTGGTAATGTGTATTTTGATAAATAAAAAATCAGCCCAGTGCACATAGCTTCCACTTGCACAGTTGGCACATAGCCAGAGGCTGTTTCCAAGACAAGTCACAAAACAACAGCTTTACCGCTATGCCAAGGCTCCCTTCAACAAAAATGCCCAGCCACGATAGTGATAAGAATACCAGCCATGATAATTAGCCCTCCCAATTTGCCACATATTTTCACAAGTGCCCAAAGCACAGGATTTGTGATTGGCGCCTTGAAGATCGAGCCTTAACCATTCATCTCCATGCAGCTAATGAATAACACGTCGTTCTCTTTCAAAAAAGTCAATAGCATATACATATAATATACAATCTAATTTATTATTTCAACAGTACAATTTTCAGCCTAAATAATGAATAGTCTTTACATACATGAACAGGGAAATATCCAGTTACAAAATAAATCTAGTTACAACACACTGCAGAAAACAAGACTGCGCACGCACATTATCGAAGGGGCAGTTCATTCAATACATCAGTGTAATCCTTTTGGTTCATTGAAAGGACACACAAACCATGTGGAAGAAAAAGGTAAATAGCAAGAAAAATTATCACTCCGAGGTCAGCTTCTTCACCTATGGCAGGCTGAGATGGTTGCCGCAGGTATATCTGACTGGCACACCACATACAGTACAGGGTGGCTATCACCAGGATGAGATAGAAAGATTGATTCGATTTTTCTGTTGCAGACACACCATGCTTCACTCTGCCAAAATAAGGAACACAATGTTTAAAAATAGTAACATGCACATGAATTTGTAACTCAAGGTACATTTAGAAAAGGAAAAAAATTTTGTAACGCAATTAGTCATAGATATATTCAAAACTCAAAAGGATTACAATGATCCAGATTTGTGTACCGGCACGACAATTTTGTTGGCCATCAATAAAGATCAGTATATACTTTTTCTAAAGCGCAACAAAACTGTGCATCTTTGCGTAAGAAGCGAACAAAATAGGCTTAAGCTGCTGCCGGGCTGTGCGCAAGCCAGAACATTTAAAACTGTTACATGAGCCGAAACTGAAAAAGAAACAACAACACACAAACGTTTAGGACTCTTTGGAATATAGGTATTGTATAGAAATTTCATAGGAATCAATTCAATTTCATAGGAAAAACATAAGATTCAGAAATTTTTCCTGCAATCCAAAGGGGCTCTATAAGAGGACTTGCATGTTTACGCATACTAAGCAAATCAGAAGCTTGAAAAACAGAAGGTGACAATTTCCTTTTTTTTTTCAGACTCAGGAGTGCCCATGTACACTCATTGCAACACATGGAAAAAGTCCTACAACTGAACGGACAACCAAACAGAATACAAATTCATTATTTCGAATATGATACTGAAAAATACATCCCAAAAAATAAAATTCAACAGTTGCTATCTAAAAAGATTATTTCAACAACAGAGTTTTCAGCTTAAAGTGGTTGGACCCTTCTCAGGACCATGCACAAGCAGGAGCTACATGCATTGTGCCGCCCTTTTTAGAGTTTTCAGCCTATAGAACAAAAGGGCTTTACATAGATGCAGTTTTGTTTTCTGCAATGTGTTGCTATGTTTTTAAGATGGTAAGGTGAGACACGGCGTTTCACCCCCTTCCAGCCGCTTAGACGCTTAAGGTGTGCGGCGAGACGATGTCTTATCACACATTCTATGGCGGAATTGCACTAAAAATTATGTAGAAACTTATGTACTTATTGCCGATTCTTTGAATAGACCAATAGAGCAGTTAGGTTTTTAAGGCAGAGATGATGAAATCAAGCAGAGAGGAGGTGGAATTGAGAGGGCAACGACATAATAGAACGATTTACTAACAAATTTAGCTTGGACTTAGCCAAAATCGGGCGGGTGCATTATGCTCGTAAGCCGATAAGGCGACGCCTTTCTCCTGTGGCGACTCAGTTGCGCCTTATCGCCTAGGCGACGCCTTAAAAACATAGGTGTGTTGTAAAAGAATTTAACTCTATGTAATGTCATGTTTTGAACTCTATGCAGCCTTACTTATAATATTTAATTACAACATGTTGCAGAAAACAAGACTGCATCGGTGCTATCTAAAAAAAAAATCCCCTTCTGTAGAGCATCAGTACAGAGCTATCACCTGTTAATATACACAAAACCCCCCATGAGGCAAATGCAAAGAAGGCCTACAACAACCACAGCATCTGGGTTGATTGGAGCGCGGCCTTGCCACCAACCAGTGCTCAGTATCCAAGTATACATTGTAGAATGGCCATTCTCCTGCAGCAATATAACATCAATCTCATTATTCTAAGAAGCATGCAATGCTTCAAAAGAAACAAAACGATCCATTTGTCGCCATAGCAGCAAAGTGTGGAGAATGCCGCTTTTGTTCGTGAGTCCTGATAATTTTTAGTTCTTCGTGCACAATTCAGGCACACGCCTTGCAAAGAGGAGCTTCCCCACATAGTACTATAATCCCATAAACATTCTTAAAGCTGGAGCAACAAGTCTATGCTAATGTCTCTCCCGAATCACGAGGAATATTCGTAGTACATCCCTTGCAGTTAAATAAACCCTCCAATGCTCACCTCAAACAAATGATCCAAGAAGAAGTGGGACAGAGAGCCGGCCGAGATAAGCAAGAAGCACTGCCTCTTGTTTAGCGCTACCTGCAGCATTAAACAAATCAGATAATGGCACCTGATCAGAGGCTTCTGGACTCTAGTCTCAGCCCTTCCTCCACGATTACTGGTCTAGGATAATGCCGCATCAGCAAAGCTAGATTGGAAAAGATACTGCCGATCCCGCAGCCGTAGAACATTAACAACTGAAGAGGAACATTCCGTCACCCACCCCAGCGGGGGAATCGAGGACGCCGGCGCTGATCATCCGGCGGGAGAGCCAGGAGTAGGCCCAGGCGAGCGGGAGGCCGAGGAGGACCGGGTAGTAGAAGGGGTGGTGCACGGCGGCCATGGCGAGCCCTCCCGCGGCGGAGGCAGAGGGGAGAAAAGAGCAGAGCCACTCGGCGAAGGAGCCGAGGTCCGGGCCGAGGAACGCGTTGGCGGCGTAGACGGCGCAGTGGTGCGGGCCGAAGCGGCCGTGCCCGGCGAGCCGCGACAGCGCCGCCCCGCCGGACAGCGCGTACAGCAGGTGCGCCCCCGGCCCGGGCATCCCGCTCGCTTGCTGGCTGGTGGTCCGTAGGTGGCTCGGGTGCCGCGCGGCCGAGCTTGGCGGCGGGGAGGGAGAGAGGAGCAGGGGAGGAGGAGGCAGGCGGCGATGCAACGGGGGTTCTGGTTTGGTTTAGGTGGGTTGTTGCTTAGCTTAATTGTCTTCCTGTGTCAGTGGGCGGCGTCCTCTTTTCCCGCCGCTGTTACAGCAAGGTAACGGTAAACGGTCAGGTAGTTTGACGGGCCAGAGTTGAAGAAGACCAGGATGGTGTGCCCTGCCGGCGGCTTCGCTTAAAGCGGATTTTGTGACCATCCTTGTGCAGCAAGAGTCGTCGAATCCATAAATAAACAGCTGATATTAATCGATCATTTTTTTCTCTAAAGAGGCGTATCAATCGCAGGCAACCGGCGGTAAAACCAGAAATATTAGTACTGCCTTTCAATTGAGAATATGACAAATAAGATTTTTTTTAAAAATAAAATTAATTTGATATATGTCATTATAATTTTATGAAATTTAAAATATATCATTCGAACTCACGTGTTATTCATTGTAAGACTCATCTATGTGTTATTCATTGTAAAACTCATCTGTCATTGACACATAAATATAATATTTTAAAATTTACAAAATTTTAATAACATATATCAAATTCACATAAAAAAAATAGTTGATTAATCTCAACCGCTCATCTTTAAATTCAACGATTCTCAAATTGTCTTTTACTACGTGTGTGCGCGCTCATAAAATCTGCTTTACAACCTTTGCTCCTCACGGCACGATCCCCACCCAGCGTGGTTTATAGAGCCGGTTAAAACTGAACCGGTTTTCTCCGGTCTACCCTTATTTCTTCGGATTACTGTTTTTAAAAAATTAAAAAAAATGAAATTTCGAAAAATAATAATAAAACTGATCAATAAACGAAAAAAACCAAACGATGAAGGAGTAAAACCGAACCGTTTACTTCAGCATTTCAACCAAATTTAGATAAAACTTGCCCTCACCAGTTAATGAAACTGATTTTTTTTATTTTTTAAGTATGCAACGATTTTCATGTCTTGCTGCAGAATACATTAACGCATATCGATTTGGAGTTCGGATAGCTGCACTGGACATTTTTCACAGAAGAAAGAGGTGGCGCATCACTGGCATCCCGCACCGTCGATGACGCCGCGGCGCGCGCATCAGGCGCCGCAGTCCATCGGGACGGCGCCGTCCACCTGCCGTCGGCAACTCCGCGACTCCTTGATCGCCAGCAGGTTGTCGCAGGCGATCCAGGGGAAGCTCCAGAACTGCTTCCCCGCGCGGCGGTCCGGGTGGTACGTCACGTGGTACCACGCCGACGCCATCCTCGATGCGTTGTCCTCCCCGCGTTCCCGGAGCCAGCTCCTCACCTCCTCGTGCAAGGCGTCGACGGCGGCCAGGATCCGGTCCTTCATGTCATAGTACTTCGTGTTGTCCCGCTTCAGGTAGAGCTGCTTGTTCCGGATGTTCCCCGTCAGGATCTCGTCCTCGGCCTCCGCCGAGTAGTAGCTCATCAGTGTGCCCAGCTTCTCGGCGTACAGCTCGTAACACTCCTCCGCGACGTCCAAGAACTCGTGGAAACCCGAGACTTCTAGGTCAGTGTCGTACGCGCAGCTCGGCTGGTTCTCGGGCAGGAGTACTTCAGAGTTCTCGGCATGGCGCAGGGCGGCACGGTAGAGCTTGCCCATGGGGCCGTTGGAGGTGTACATTAGCTTGTCCCAGCGCTCCATGAAGTCGGGGTACTCCCGGGGTCGCAGTGTCTGGGGCATCTCGGCCGGAGCACCTGTCTTGGCGAAGTCGACCGCCATCGAGTGCAGAGCGGCCAGCTGGAGGCACTCAGGGCTTCGAGCTTTCAGCGGATTACGGTCCGCATGGATCAGGTGCGCAGTGGAGATAGCACCGAGAGTATCATTTATCATGTAATTGACGAAGTGTTTCTGAATTTCCTGCATTTACAGATGTTTTTATTTTTGTAACATCTCATAACAATGCAAAGATGAAAGGGTATGATGCATTCTTCAAGTATCACGAGCAGGGAATCGGCGGTAATAGTTAACAAACCAGCAAAATTTCATGTGCACGTCCCATAATGACAATCTGAAGCTAAGGTCCTGTTTGGGTGGGTTTTAATTTCTCAGAGAAATGATTCACATTACACCACAAAATTCTGGTTTATATGAGAAATAAATAGAAATAGTTTCACTGAGAAAACTGAACCATGTTACTGAAACATGCTATTTGCAAATATGAAAAATCTGACATTAGGCAAAACGAGATTCAGGAAATCAATGTCAATAGAACTTAGGAATGTACCTCAAGTGTAACAACATGGTCCATTATGCGTGGCCTTGTTGCAGTATAGTCCATAGGTGCATCAACCTTCTCTGGGATCAGCTTGTTATCCCATGTAATAAAGAAAAGATCGCCATCCAAATCGCCCCCGGAGCATTCATTTGGATGAGGCCTAAGGGTAGTGCATTTTGACAGGATTAATCCAAATAATTGACTGAGATTTTAAGCATTGGACAACATAGCATGTATAGCAGGGCTATCAAAGATAAATACAGTGACTTAGTTCAGTTGAGACACAAGCTCATTCAAAGCCATGGGCAAAGTAAAAAAGAAGTCTAGAGTCTAAGAAAATCATTATTTAGCTTAATATATACCTTTCACCTCTCTGAGGAAACATGACACAATCAACAAGGCCCCTAGCATCCAATCCAGCATCATATACAGCTTCAAGTACTCTGATATCACCAGGATGGAGACATGGGTTCTTTGAGACTGCAATTTTCCCAACTACCACGGCTGTTTCCCCATCATCATTATAAAAGAATGGCTGCTCATTGTCCTTCTGCTCCTTCTGATTCTTTGTAACTCTGATGTAAACTTGACCATAGTCTAATTTGCCTGTTTCATCTAAACAACCAATAAGAACACGGCCTTTAGGAACATGAATCCTACACCTAGTTCTTATTTCAGTCAGCCTATTTGCACGATGGGCTTTAAGTACCATTAACAGGTATGGCTCTGAACTTGGTTCGTAGCCCTGCAGCAGCATCTTCACTGCCCTCTTGGTTTCAGCGCCACCAATTTTTCCCAGGGCAGTCAAAGCAGCTTTTTTGTTAGTCAGCATCTCATCAGCTTCTCGCATATCATCTTGTTGCATCGATTCAAATATTTCATCCCTAATCCCCAATGTTGAAAGAAGAGAGATAAGTTCACGATTCATATAGCATGGCTGAGACTTACTCCAACTTGTAATGTTCAGCATAGTGCTGTCTGATTCGAACTTTTTCATACTAGGTCGCAGAGAAAGATCAAAGAAGGAAGTAGGGTCAACAGCAATGACTCCTTTATAACCACCATACCTTATTTGAAAAGCAGATGGAGGGTTAACAGAATCTAATCCTAGTACTTTGGCAACTCGCCTGGCAAATCTCAATGAAATCTTCCCAATACCATCGGAAAAGATGTACTTCTTGCCATCAGTTGTGACTTCAATATCTGGAATTACTTCTACATCATATGATGAGATTTCAAACGTTGGCCGCGAAGAGCTAAACAGCTGGCCCATTCTAGCTGCACACTTGGAGACTGAACGGATATCTTTGAAGTGGCCCATCCACCTTCTTATACACTCTGCAGTCAAAGATTTATTTGGAGCAAACATCCAAACAGAATTGCCACGAAGCTGGCTAGCTGAAAAGGCCAAAAATTCATATTTCTTTGGGCCAATGCAGAATCCTTCTTTCAGAATGGAGAGAATACGGTGATACAAGCCAGTCTTCAAGGGTGTAGAAAAGACACCTTTTTCAATTCTAGCTGACAGTGCACTGGTAGAAAGCTTGCTCCAATCTTCATCAACAAAAGTAACTCTAACAAAGTCAGAAGCATGCTCAGAATGGTGCTTAACCACATAATTTGAAACTTCTTCCTCTGGTCCCAAGCAATATATTTTTGATGGAGTGATATGAACTCTGTAGCACTTCATCAATTGTCCTTTATCTTTACTCTTGCTAGATTGCAAAGGATTCTTGGTGGTCTTCATGGTATTAGCCTCCTGTTTGATGAAGTGCAAAGGTTCATAGCATGTAGATTTTAATTTGCTTATTTTCTCAAATATCCTCCTTGAAGTATCAACTGACAGTTCTCCGAGAACTTCAAACAGATCAGCATTAACATGCCTGGAAACAAGCTTCCCCATGTGAATCATAGAGTTAAGACGAAAAAGAGTTTCGTAGGGCACTGAAAAGCCACTTGGGCAGTCAACAAGAGGAACGACTTTGGAGGAAGTGCCAAACATATCCATTGAAGAAATGACCAGTTCTCCTAATTCTCCTGAGAAGGGTAGACTTTTAAGAACATCTGACACTGGTGCACCTTCGCCCAGTTTCAAAACAAGATTGGAACACTGCCCAAAAGAGCTATTAGGTGTAAAATCTAGTGACCTAACCCAAGCAGATTTGTTGTCCTCCTTGCATGCAAAAAAACGCTCATCCGTAAACCTTGAATCAACCAGAGGCCCAGGAACCACAGTGTGTATTCTCGGTGCATAATTGAGCTGTAAAAAGCATAACACTTAACTATCAAACTTCATGTTCATAGAAAACAGGCCAAAACACTATTGCATCTGAAACAAACCTGACAGTCAAGGAAATATGACAAACATTAAAGCCAGATCATAGCAGATAATATGCAAAATATCAAGCCAGTTTTTATCCATACTGAAAGTCAAACAAATGTTCATTCGTAAAGGTAACCATTCAATTTACAAGTGAATAAAGCGGAACTAATTTAGCCATCTCATGCTCATGAAAAAGTGTCCCTATGAAAATTAAGTTAATAAAGGCGTGGTATAATTTCATCATCTTTGATAATTGTTTCAAAAATCATGCAGCAGGAAAATTAAGGTGACACTGCATATTAACTGGAATAGATAGCTGAGAGCAGCAACTTAGTAAGCACAACATCCCGGCTTTGTTTGCATGAATCACCTCTCAAAAAAAAAAATACTTATCCGCTACTCGGATTGATTTTTGCATTTCAAGTCATAGATAGTAGTAGCTCAAAATAGAAAAGACTAGAATATGCAACAACAAATTTATCGTACATAAACATAGAACCTGTTTGCGTTAAAACTTTCTAAGATCCTATGCTATATATAAGGCAGATTTAATATAGACCAAAACGGACGTGGACTGCCCATTTGCACTGATCTCTTGGGAGGTAAAAGGCCTCTCTTAATAGTTAATTATTATATCATTTAATTTAGGAAGTGATCTCTTTATTTTGGACAGAAATGCATGCGACAATTTTAGACACAAGTGTATTCTGTTTCCTCTAAACCAAAATGAACTGCTCAGATCAAATCCTTGTGTTACCTCCCTAGAGGTAAGCCAACAGGGGTTGGTCCATTCTAAAACAGCTACAATATATAACAGGCAACAAGGGTTACAGCAGGTCATAGAAGATACAAAGGTATCCTTCTATATGTCCCTAGAGGAAGAAGAGCTCCATCTGCAGCGCACTTGGAAAATTAATTCTGTTATGCTCTAATTATTTTGGATATTGAGCTAAAATTTGAGATGCAATTCTAAAGATTCACCTGCTGATTTGGATTACAACTCTCAGCACAATGAGCTAATTCTATCCAATCACCCAGTCATGCACCAGGAGACTTGGTGAAATTAAGGGCATCCGCACGATGCTCGTCAAACAGACATCTCCATCCATCTATTAATTCTAAAATATAATCTTAACTTTCATAAAAAAAAACACAATTGTAACATACGAACGCATAAGGTTGTGGAGCTTCGTGCATCAGTAAGAACTGCACGGAAAACAGCTCACCTGTAGCAAGATGGCGCCCGTCTCATCAAGGCTGCACCCAAAGCACTCCCTAATGTCCTCAAAGAGCACCTCGAGCCTGTACTTGAGGGAATCGTGCTCCAGGTAGAGGTCCAAGCGCCGCTTCGCCAGGATGACCTCGGCGCGCACGCCATCCCAGGCGTAGGCAACCTCGAGCTCGCGCTCGGCGACTCGATTGCCTAGAATGAGGCCTGCGCCGACGAAGCGGAGGGAGAGATAGGGCGCGCGGGGCACGAGGTCGGCGTGGGCCGGGGAGACGGAGAGGCGGAAGCCGAGGAAGGGGGGCAGGCGGCCGGAGGCGGCGAGTTCGGATGCGAGGGTGGCAGCTGCTGAGGATTCGAACTGGACGGTTCCGTAGCCGCGACTGAGCCAGCCGCGGTGGGCGGCGGCGATCTTGCAGGCGAAGGCGGCGCCGGCGCCGGCGACGGCGGAGTCGAAGAAGGCGAGCAGCTCCGAGGCGACAGCCGAGGGCGGAATGTTGGATACCCGCACCGAAGCTGTGGCGCCTATTGCGAGCGGGGTCGCCGCCGCCACCTTCGACATGGCGGCCGCAAGCCCGCAATTGTGGGTTTTGTTTGTTTTGACTATGTTCAGAACTGATCCCTTTTTCTAAATTTTGCAGATCCTATATATAAATTGCTCCATCTTCACCATCACCCCCATAATTCATTCCCAATAAGACACCGTTCGGTTTAGAGGGGAAGTGGAGGAAAATGAGTGGAATTTAATCCACATTAAAGCCCCGTTTGGGACAAAGGAAAAGTGGAGGAAAAAGTAAAGGAATTGTTCCAAAGAAAAAGAAATTCATGCATACGTTTGGAATGAAGGAACAAGCTCAAAAGTTTCCAGAGGAATAGCGCGTAGACATGTACTTTTGGAGGAACCAGAAAATGAGCTCTGACTCCAGGAAAAGCTCTCAGGCTGCTTTGCGCCCATGCTTGCATGCTAATCAAACATTTTATTACTAACAAATGCTGAATTGAATACAGATTAAAAAAATACTACTGCAGATGTAGTCTAATTATCTACATGCAATTATGTAAATAATGTCAACAACTTGTATTGATGCTTTGTGTTAGCAAATTTCATACAGGGTTAAGCTATTTAAATAGGAATAATTTACTAATTTGATTTATGTGCATTAAATAGTGGTATTATAGCCCATAAAGATTTTATTAGTTTTTATTCCTTCGTTTCAAACGGAGCTTAAAAAAGTAATGGAATCAATTTATCTCTAATCTCCACAATCGAATAAACTCTAAGATGATATGATGGTATAATCAACCCACAATCGAATAAGCCCTAAGATGGTATGATGCTACTGGAGACTTGGAGAGCTTTTCTTCCATTTCACATATTCCATTGATCATAGGCACAATTTCTATTAACGCTCCCTAACACATGCAATGCAAAATTGGCAGATGGGCTGCTTTTCTCGAACGGATTCTCCGCCCACCCTTGCCTCCTATGACCTCACCGATGCTCCTCCGCCTCCTCTCGATCTCAAACTTGTCTCCACGCAGGTCATCGGCAGTAGAAATGGTCACGCAGGAGCCCACTTGCCTTCCTTCTCCTCCACGGCGGCGACCACCGCCTTGTTGGAGCCTAGTCGGAACCGTGACCTCGCTTCGTTGGAGTCGTGTTGGAATCGTTGTCTCGCCTCGCAGTGCCAGAGCCATGACCTAGCTTCGTTAGAACATGATCAGATGTGTTAAGCCGGATGAGAAGGTTGAGGTGGCACGGTGCCATAGCTTGCATCAGGCCGTTGAGCCTGGCCAGGGCATGTCGATTGTCTGTCAAGCGGCAGCGTGGCTGCAGTGTAGCCAACCGCGTGGCTGCACATCTTTATGGGCTATGTATTTTTATGTAGCCCACGGCTGCTGGATGTGTTAAGAATGGCAGAGAGTTGAGCTTGGGGAGGAAAAACACCATGGCTTCCTGCTTCCCTTCCAGGTGCTCCACTTTTTTTCTAGTCCGTGGTGGGGTGAAATGAGCTGCCAACAATTAGCTTATTTGCACAATAAATTTTCTCCACACCTGATTTGGTAGTAAGCTATCTTTCATAAAAACGTGTTAGAGAAAATCTATTTCAAACAGGGCCATAAAACTGTTTCAGCTAACATAGATGCTACATCATGAGGTTTCATGCTACACCCCCAGTCTGGTGGCCTATGAGGATTGTTTTTAGCAATCTCCTGTGCTACTTCATTACAATAACAATAAACATGAGTGAGGCTAATGGATTGAAAAATTAGACCTAGCTCACAAATCTACCGAATGATAGGTGAAAAATTATTTGGATGATAATTTTAAGTGCACTTATTTACACCGGCATTTTAAACGTGCCACAGGAATCATGGGTTACAGCACCAATCACATCTAGCGCTTTCTTTGTTATAGGTCCCATCCATATTGCACTTGAATCATTCCCTTTCCGGTGCCTGCCATGGAAGTTGGAGATGCCCCTATTACCGCTTTCTGATTGTTTAGGAACAGTAGTCTCTGAATAATTCACATCCTCATAGTCAACATCTCACATATACTCCCTCTGTTCTTTAATTGATGTCACTGTTCACTTTTTATTTCAACTTTAACTATTCGTTTTATTCAAAAAATTTTGATAAATTTTATATATTTTGATATAATTTGATTTATTATTAAAGTTATTTGAATCACAACTTAAAATTTTACATATTCAAACAATTTTTTTAAATAAAACAACTAGTCAAAGTTAATTATAAAATCAACGACGACATTAATTTAAAAACAGAGTAAAAGAAAACATCTGCTTTTTCTCTACTCTCCACCGATGTTGAGGCGCTTTTTCTCCTCTCTCCACCGATGTTGAGGCCTATTGTCCCTTCCCCCTTCCTGGGAAGAGAATCTCAAAAGCAGCCACGGAAGGCATGGCGTGTTTGATGGTTGCCCGCTGTGGCACTGTCAAGTCTATGCGTCATAGGCGGTAAATGGTGAACGGGTGAGATGGGGCCAAGGCCCGGACAGATGAATATGGCCAATGTAGTGCAGGGGCCATGGCACATCACTCCCTTTAACCTCTTTGCCCACTTTTCCATATGTATACGATTTAAGAGTATGCAACTGCGCAACACACTCACAGTTAGCGGTGATAAAAGGATCCGCACGCGGATATTTTCACAAAATTTTTCAACTTTTATTAAATTTTAGTTTAAAAATAAATAAAAATTGAACCTATTTCTAATTCAATCCTCACTAATGTTAGTTCATTTACTTCAACCCGTTTTCACCTTTACTCACGGTAAAATATCTCTAAATAAGATAGATTACACTACATACACACGAAAAATGCATCTAAAATTATTTCTTCTTACAAATCTAACAGATAAAATCTCTTCACAAATACTTTTTACAGATCTAACGGATGAGCTCTCTTTCAGATCTGCTAAATTATGCGTCCACACGGATCATTATTAGTTAACAAAATACAACTACCTGAAATAAATATATGAAATTACAAAAAATTGTTGAAAAACAAAACAAATTTAATTCAAATTAATATTACTTCCCCCTTCCATACTTCATAGGCATATTAGGGAAAACTGTTTATCTGCTACTATTGATATGCGTATTTTAGTTGGTACCTCGAGCTAGGCAACCAACTATTGGAGGTCTTCCTTGCGCACAGGAAAAGAAGTTGCATGCAGGGTTGGGCGGCACGACGTTGATGCTTGCAGAAGCCGCATGCCGGACATGCAAGGGCTGGATTGCATGAAGAATTATTTAGTACATAATTAGCGGTGAAATGTATTTTTCTGTTTTTAAATTAATGTTGTTATTGATTTTTAATATTAATTTTGATTATTCGTCTTATTCTAATTTTTTTGATAAATATCATATATTTTGCTATAATTTGATTTTGTATTAGATTTATTTGAATCACAACTTAAAATTTTACACATTTCAGCTATTTTTTGAATAAGACGTCAAAGTTGACACTGAAAATTAAAAAGGGATATTAATTTAAAAACGGAGAAAGATAGAATAATTTGTTTATCTAACTCTCTCTGTTGCATGCGCCCATAAATTGTAAAAATAGGGAGTAATATTAAAAGGAGAAACTTCAAATTACTCTAAGGATACAGAGTATGACGTCCAGAGAATCAGGAATAATAATCCCTGATTACATAGATGTAGCAACCATTTGCTAATGAAACTTGGCACTTATTATTCCATCCATAAGACCATAACTAACATCAAAGTAGGCAGATGCAACATAACATGCTCGAGAGAAGGCAACAGGATGCCGTAGACCAACGCCAACACTCCCCGCTACTCGCGGGGGCACGGCGTAGCTGCACGGTAGAGATCCGAAACTCTAGTGATTGAGCTCCGACGCCACGTACGTCGACGGATCCGCCTAGTTCTTGAGGAGGTAGTCGTCGAGGTCGTGGAACGTCTTGGCTGCGGTCTCCTTGATAACGTCCGGTTCGGGCACCTGGTCGCTGGCCTTGTCGAACTCCATGGTCCAGTTGACGACGGCGCCGGCGTCGCCTTCCTTGGCGGGCACCACCTTGAGCGTGATCTTGAAGTTCTTGTAGAAGTTGACGAGCTCGCCGTCCACCACGCTGTAGGACACCATCCTGTTCTCGTCGTCCGCCAGCTCCACCTTCTCCTTGGCGAACGTCAGCATCGGCACACCTGCAATGTCAGATCGAACAGCCGTGATGCATCGTCGTCATCCCCGTGCCGCGCCGTGCGTGTGCCACCCAAGACAAGATGATGGATCAAGCAGGTGTGATCAGTACCCTCCGTGTACTTGAGGAGGCGGACGGTGCCGGCTGACTTGCCGTCGCCTTCGACGGTCTCGATGCTCTTGTACTGCTCGGGGAAGATCTTGGGGAACAGCTCCGTGGAGTCGCGCAGCGCCGCCCACAGCTTGTCAGCCGGGGACTTCACCTCCACAACCAGCTCAGCCTTGGACGCCATCTCTGCTCACTCGATCGGCAAGCTCTAGCTAGAACTAGCTGCTTAAAACTTCAATCGACACTGATGTGTGTCTGGCTTGGTAACCATTTACCCTCGGTCCTTCTTATAGCAGAGGAGTCAGGAGAGTGACCATTGAAGGCCATTCTGCAAGATCCAACCACCTTATTCAGCCTCGAATTTATAGCGTCGGTGCAACGCAGCCGATCGTCCAGAACGCGTAGCCTGTAACGGCGGATAGCGATTGATGATGCTTACATGCGTCGTGTTCGTGGCTGACTGTACAGGATAGAATAATGTTCGTCTGGCAAAGCAGATGAGGAGGACAATGAGGTCCCGTTTAACTCGTCGGATCATCCGCGATTCTAATTAGGGCGTCCGGAGAGCTGCAAAAGTAGACGATTAGCGCCCCCCTCCTATCGATCAATCACAGGAGTATCGATTTGTCAGTGGAGATCGGAGAACCGAGACCAGACCGGCAGAACCAATGCCGTGTGTGCCAACCAACTGCAACGTTCAGGACGTCCCGCGCCGTAGTTATTTGTGCAGCAAAAGGTGGTTGAATGTTGATGCAAATAAATTCCTTGCTGGCGGTGGAAAAATTATGTGTGAGCGAGTGAGCAGTCTGAATATTCGTATGACAATGTTCCATGGAAGCAAAGGCAAAAACGTTCAGGAAGACACGACGAGGGCTGGCAGGCCGCAGAGCAAGAACGGAAAGGAAGGATATGGAACCATTTCCCCAACGGTGCAAGCAGGTCACCACGTTGTTGAAGTTTTTCTATAGAACTAGAGTTAAAAAAAAAATGCCAGGAAATCCACGTTTCGCGCTCCTGTTTCCGCAATGGCTACCATCATGGCGGCGTCCTCCATGGTTTAAAAAAAAAACAGATCAATTTTTTTAGTTTTCAGTTAAATCGGTTCAATTTAATTATTAAAACCACTGGTTTTCACAAAATTTGACTTTGATATTGTATGAAATAGTAAAAAATAGTTTTCATATGATTTTTTACACCCGTATAAAACCGAGCAAAACGTGTTCCTCTCCTCTCGCTGGCTCAACTATCTCCATCAACACATTTTTTCCATTCCACTGTCCCTTCCCCCTTGTGGCGCCCCTCCTCGTCCCTCGCCACCTTCACCTTATCGGCCTCTTCCTCTTGCCAAACATATATGCACTTTAATGTTTTTAGTCTTTGGGGCATTGAGCATATCTGAAATTATGTTATGCTGAACCTTGGTGAATGCTTAGTTATTTGGAGAAATCTGTTAAATGTATTGTTACTGACGTACTAGAAGTTGGAATGGCTGTTTGAGGTACTCCCACCATATCCTACAATACCGATTATGCATAGTACGTATAATCTTTCATTCTTCCTTATGCATCTTACATTTCGGTGGTTTTTCATCAAACTGCCCATCAGGCCTAATGAGCCATCATCCTTGTGTTTTTTTTGACACCCTTCCCCTTGTGCCTTGTTACTCAACCACTCTGGTGTAGGTTGCTCTCCCGCTAGTCGCTTCCCTCACCTAATCCATGCACGATTCACGAGTGGCAACTGGCAGCACAGGGAGACTCTGCTTCCTTAGCGGAAAATTTTGCATATTTGAAATTTAAAATACCATCTTATTTATTATATTGTTGTCTTTGTGAATAATATATAAAATTATTTGTATTTATGATTTATTATTTTAATAATAAATTTGCAAAATACATTACTTTCACCAGGAAAAAAAAATCCGAAAGTCTCCCCAGCGCGAGCCCGTAACCCCCGTACTACAGCGCAAACGACAGGAACTGACGCTGCGCGTGGCCGGGCCCGAAAGATTCCCTCTTGTTTCGGACCGAGACCTCGGCTTCTCTTCGGCCACGAGCTGTCGTCGGGGCCGAACGCTCCGGCTCTCTTCTGCTCTGAAGTCTGAACCTGATCCGACAAATCCTGGGAAGACGTGATGCTTCCCTACTCCCCAGTATGCGGTGCACTGGTACTCCGTGCCTGGCGGCCGTAGCGTGGCGTCGTGGCAGTGCGGTGCACGCCTCCGCTGCTCACCGTCTCATCGGTGGAATGCAGGTCACCCGGCGCCTGCCCCCACCCACCCAGACACCTTTCCCGTTTCCTGTTTTCACGTCGCAGGCTTGGCACTTGCGGCGTGCGTATTTGCTGTCGCCCAAAGGACACAAAAACGTATCAGTACTATAGCAATCTACAGGGAGTAATACAGTACAGTATTAACAAGATGTAGCAGTAGTACTATCTCCGTCAAAAAATGTAAATATTTTTAGCTGTGGTCAAACTCAATTTTTTTGAACTTTAACTTAATAATATTAAAAAATTAAAAATAATTTAATATTAAAAATTACATAATATAAAAGTTTATTTCATAATAAATCTATATTTATATACAATAAAACTTTATAAATTTTTCATTATTAATGATCAAAGTTAAAAAATATTAAGTTTGATTAAAATTAAAATTGTTTATATTTTAAGACAGAGAGTACAATGGTTTGTGAAAAGAAACATCTGATGTAGGAAACTCCGGTCAGAGCCAACAGAGAAATTTGCTCAAGGTTCGACTGCGTGCGGCTCATTTTTTTTCTACGACTCGTAGGTCGTAGTATAAACTGCGTGTTTACTCTGCGTCCGGACATAGAGGCAACGCCTTTTTTACACTGCCGGTACTCGTCGGCGATTGGGTGCCTCCGGCCGCACAGGAGACACCGTGAGTGCAGCCACTGAAGCGCAGGCCAGCTCCTCCTCTTGGGGCGCCCGCTTTCGCTTGCCCGGCGCCAACCTGGCGCATTGACCGCGGCCACGGTTCCTCGTCACAGTCACGCCCCAACCCCTAGCCTATATCCGCAGTCGCTGTGCCTATTTTAACCATCTCGCTGGCCAACCTTGCCTCTGCAGACCGTGAAGGCAAAGGAGCAGGCTTGGCTTGAGGCGTCAACATGGCTCCGAGCAAGCTCGCGGTGGTCGTCGCCTTGGTGGCGTCGCTCCTCCTCCTGCTCAGCAACGGCAACACCAAGGTAAAAACGAACCTGCCAACGAGTTGAGGCGCCAGCTCGTGCGCGCGCACGAGAGATTTTTGCTCTCGCGCCTCGTTTCTTTCTCTGGGATCTTGAGTTTTCTGTCCGCGTTGTGTTCGTCAGGCTGCTCCGGGTGGCTACCCGCCGTCTCCTGCCCTGGGTCCTCCGCCGCACCAGATCATCAACCCGGCCAAAGGTACGCCACTCCGCTCGTGATGCATGTTTGCTACCGCAAGCTGCTTCATTGACATTGTGGTTGCTGACACTTGAGTCGCTTTGTGTCTCGCGCGAGAGCAGACTGCGGCGGCGCGTGCTACCTGCGGTGCCGCTTGCACTCGCGCAAGAACGTGTGCAGCCGTGCGTGCCTCAAGTGCTGCAGCGTCTGCCGCTGCGTGCCGGCAGGCACGGCGGGGAACCGGGAGACCTGCGGCACGTGCTACGCCGACTGGAAAACGCACGGCAACAGGACCAAGTGCCCGTGATTGAAGAGGTAGTGTTGGCCGTGTGCCGGACCTCGCGCGCGGCTGCTCCCCGGCCGCGGCCACGAGGACGGCATGCCTCGCTAGCGTCAGTGTAGGACTAGTTAGTAGTATTAGCTTCCGTCTCGCTCGCTCGTGGTTGCTCGGCTCTGCTGTGTCTGTTGGGTTTTGTCTTGGGGTTCAGAGGATGTTGAGGACGTAGTACTGCTGTACCCGTGACTCTGATCCGTAGTGTCGTGTGTTTTCCCCGTATCCTTAATGCAGCTGGTTTTCTCGTCATGCTGTACATAGGCCCGGTTGCCCATTACCAATTTCTTGCTTTTTGTTTCCCGCGGTCCACATGAGATGTGGAAACAAGCTAGCCCATCAGCATGGACGAAAGGATCGCCAACACTCCCGAAGGATCTCCAATTTCAGTGCTTCCGGCCCGTTGCGCACGCTCGCGTTGCCGAGGCCCAGGTGTCAGGTGCCCTGGCGTTCGTTCAGCCGTGGAACACTAAGGCCTGTTTGGAACGAGGGATTGGCATAGGAAATTTTGAAGGAAATGGTTTCACAGGAAAGGAATTCAACTACGCGTTTGCAACGGAGGATTTCTCCATTCCTTTCAAGAGGAAAGGAAGCGTTCCTGCAAAGTTTCACGGGAAACAAAAAATCCACTCATACCTAAAGCCCAGATAGTGAAGCTGAAAGGATATGATACCTTGATTTTTTTTTAAAAAAAAATAGAACACCTTGATCTTTAATACCTTTGTCTTTTAATAGCATTTTTTTTCTCTAAAAGATCAAACTAACAAATCAAATTCACTTTTAGATTAACAAATGAATTCAAAATTGGTTTATTCTTCTATTTCTACTTTGGGAAGTAACCAAACAACCTTCAAAACTTTGGAAATAACTTAGAGGGCATTATACAGAAGAGTTCGATTAAGTAATTCGAGGGAACTTTCTTGATTTTTTTTTAAGATTAATCATTAAAAAATTTCAAAATAAATATTTTTTTCTCATGTCTGAACGAGAACAAGAGAGGAGTTGTGCAACTAATTTAATTTATATGCTATAAATAATAATAATATAGCTTTTAAAATTTATTTAAGTTTCACTAATATTTTTATTTCTGTGTTTTTGTTTCTGCATTTTATCGTTCCTTAAGGTTTTTTTTTTCTATTTTTGCTTTTTTCATTCTCCGTTTCAAACAGGCCCTTCCGTAGTTTGCTGATTGGGTCCGCGACGCGGGACACGGTGGGCTCATGCATGGGTTCCGGCAGCGGAGGCAGAGCTTGCCTTTGCCATGCCCTTGTTTGTATGCCGGCTGTGTTCGTGTGTACTAGCCGAGATAAAAGGCGGTGTCATTTTGGACTGCGTGGCGCTTGCCCAACCGGCTGCGAGGTCGCGGCAAACGAGTGTGGCAAACGCGGCGCCAGAAACCGGCCAGTTTTTGTGCGCGGAACTGTAAGAAAAAGTACTCTATCGGTACAAGGTACATATATACACGAGCAGTTCGTGTGCTCATGCGTGATGTTATGATTCATGATTGTATCAACATACACGGGGTCGGTTGGTTGGTCCCGGAGCCATTTACTCTTGTCCTCCGGACATAACTAGGGTCCCTCGGGACATTTGGGATTTGTCACCGTAATCTGACTGCGTAGTGCCATCCTGGCTGGCTGGGCAGACGTGGCCGTCACGGTCCATTCGTCGTGCGGCGATGCTCTCGCGTTTGTTCGTGCCCGCAGCGTAGGCTACGTACGCACGACCGCACCGCGCATCATCCCCTCCCCTTAAACCACGCAACAGCCTTGTAAGCGAATTTTCTCAGCACCGCTGCAGTCAGATGTTATTTAAAAATTGTTAAATTTAATAAATTAACAATTTAAATTTATTTTAATATGAACCTAATTACTTATAAAATAATTTATTTATCGTATACTCAATTTTCACCGCAGATGATATTGATTTTTCTTTTCCGCAACCACTGCACTCGTCACTGCGCCGCTTCCCTCACCTCGCTTCTCTCTTCCAAGTGTCCACCACCTTTCCCCTCTCCCCGTCCCAAATCGAACCAAGCCAAGGAAGCCAAGCTACAGTCACCGTCCTCTCCCATGGGCACGCTCCTCCTCCACCGCCACATCTTCTCCCTCGCCATCCTCCTCGCAACCTTCGCACAGGCCGCGCCCAGGCTGTCGCCCGACTACTACCGCCGCAGCTGCCCGCGCGCGGAGCGCATCGTGTCGGACGTCGTCGCGGCGAAGCAGCGGGCGAACCCGTCGACGGCGGCGGGCACGCTGCGGCTCTTCTTCCACGACTGCTTCGTGAACGGCTGCGACGCGTCCGTGCTGGTCTCTCCCCTGGCGCTCTCCTCCGACGCCGCGCCCGAGCGCGCCGCTGAGATCAACCTGTCCCTCCCGGGCGACGCGTTCGACGCCGTGGACCGCGCGAAGGCGGCGCTGGAGGCGACCTGCCCGGGCGTGGTCTCCTGCGCGGACGTCCTCGCGCTGGCGGCGCGGGACCTCGTGGCGGTTCTCGGCGGGCCGCGGTTCCCCGTCGCGCTCGGCCGCCGCGACTCCCGCCGCTCCGACACGCGCGACGTGGAGGGGAACCTGCCACGCACCAACATGTCGGCGCGCGCCATGGTGCGGCTGTTCGCGTCCAAGGGGCTGTCGTCGAGGGAGATGGTGGCGCTCGCCGGCGCGCACACCGTCGGGTTCTCCCACTGCGCCGAGTTCGCCGGCAGGCTGTACGGCTTCCGGGACGCGGCGGAGGGGTACGACCGGCGGCTTAACCCGGAGTTCGCGCAAGCGCTGAGGCGCTCCTGCTCGGGGTACCGGACCGACCCCACTGTGTCCATCTTCAACGACGTGGTGACGCCGCGGGACTTCGACGAGTCCTACTACAAGAACCTGCCCCGCGGGTTGGGCCTGCTCGCCTCCGACGCCGCGCTATGGGAGTACCCGCCGACCAGGGTGCTCGTCCAGCGCTACGCGGACAACCGCACCGCCTTTTTCGAGGACTTCGCCGCAGCGATGCAGAGGCTCGGCGCCGTCGGCGTCAAGACCGGCCGCGAGGGAGTCGTGAGGCGGCGCTGCGACGCTCTCGACTGATCGGCCGGCATTGCTTCTTCTTCTTCTTGTTGTGATTACACTAGAGGAAAGAGTACAATATTTACTGCATTGTGCGTGTAATAATTCTGATAATTTAGGGTTGGATTGGGTGGAAGAGCTTCTCCGATCACGTTATTTTCGATTAGGTTTCACATGCATAGTTGCATCCCGTCGTCTTCTGTCATAAATAAGACAGATATGCGAGTGAAGGCTGGGGAAATGTCCACATCGAATCATCGATTAACGCACAGAATAGATTAGCGCCAAAGTAGGCAGCATACCATGCTAAGCAGCGGGAGAGGATGGCCGGGGCTCTCTGACGTCGCGCCTCGTCATTGATGTGCACACGTTAGTAAGGAACCGCTCCCGGAGAGGATCCTCTGAACGGCAGATGGAAGCGCACGGCCGCAATTGCTGGGACTGCTGCTGCCATGACTGTATGTACCGGTGAGCGGTCGTCGCATGGTGGATGCCTGCCTTCTAAAACCGGACAACCTGGCCGCCGGGGGATGGGGATCGGCTGACTTCACTGGTTTGAAGTCACACGGTGACTTCAGCCATCTGAGCCGTTGAAGCAATCTGATCCTCAGTGCACATGACTATATATAATAAGATGCACTACAGAAACATTTAAACGAAGTCGGTTATTAAGATTTTTTATAAAAATATTTGTTAAAAAATATAATTAAAATATTTTAAAATAATTTTAATTATATAATTTTTTATATTTTTAAACTTAACAATTTAAAATTTATTTTAAATTTCTATTTCTAAAGTTGAGTAAGACACAGTTTGTAATGGAGGGAGGACCCAGGAAATTTCGAAAGAAGCGATTCCTCCGCAACGGAACCCATCAGATAGTTTGCAATAGAGTCATGGATTCGGAGCAAAAGAACGACGGTTTTGGAGGAACGAAAAAATCCAAAGTAAAAAGTTCGAGAAGCGAGCATGTCACAGCGGCTGCGGAGGGCATTATGGCATCAATATATCTTGCGTTAATATTAAAAATATTGAAACACTTATAGAAAATTTTGGAAACCAACGAAACAATTATAAAAACTTTAAAAATAACTTAATGGACAACTACACGAAAAGCTAAATATCGGAACAACTATAAAAATATTTGAGAACCAATGAAATAACTATAGAAAACTTTGAAAATAACTCGGTAAACACCTATACGAATAGGCGAATGAAACGAACCTAACAGAACAACTTTAAACTAACGGAACACCTATAGAAATTTTTAAAACTAACTAAACACTTTTAGTAAAATTTAAGAACTAACAGAACAACTTTAAAAAAAAACTTTGAGAATAATTTAGAAGACACTTATATGAAGAGCTTGACGAGATAAATCTAATGAAATAACTATAGAAAACTCGAATTTGAAGAAACTTCCTTAATTTTTTTAAAATTAACCGGTTAGAGTTATTTTAAAAAGTATTTTATAAAAGTACACCCCCATTCTCTAAGCAACGTTGTTTATGACAGCTAGATTTTATATTTATTTTTAATAAATATTTTTATAAAAAATTTAATAACGAATTTCATTCAATTGTTTTTGTAGTGTATCTTACTACGTAGTCAGTCTAACGGCGTGCAATGAGAGCCATCAGATTGCTTCAACCACTCAGATGGCTGAAGTCACCGCGTGACTTCAAACCAGTGAAGTCAGCCGATCCCGATAGCTCGGGCCTCTATCGGCCGCGGGCAGCAAGTGCGATTCGTGTCTGGGGTCTGGGCCAAAAACAGCGTGTTTTTTTTTAATGGAGGGAGTATTTACATCCGCCTTGACAGAAAGCGTTTGGATACTGATAACCGGGTCAACAATAAGGCTGAAAAAGATGAAAATGATCTCAACCATTTTCACTTTTATATTTACAACATCGAACAAAAATAAAAAAATTAAAAAAAAACAAATAAATAAATACAGAGTTCGAAAACAAAAACAAAACAATCGACAACTAAATAAAATGTCAAAAATACGAACAAAATAAATATTAAATATTCACTATATGATTCAAGTATTATAATATACTCCTATAAAATATAAATTACAATTAAATTAACAACATATAACTCAAAAACATAGACTATATACCAATAAAAAATTGTTTAATTCATAACTTTTTTTTTCTTATCCGAAAATGATAAAAAAATGATAAATAAAAATAAAAAGTTATTTGATTCATAACCTTTTTTTTTGTTTTTCTCTACCTATCAAAAATGGTACGAAAACATTAAATAAAATATGATCGAGACGAAAAATTTTCATAACATTTCAGCCCTAGTCAACAATGTGCTCTGTTGACTCCGAGCTGTTACAGCTTTATCCTCTTTAAAAGATCTGAAAAAGAAAGTTACGCAAAGGAGGCAATCGGTGGAGGGGTCGTGGTGCAGCTGCAAAGGAGGCAATCGGGAACAGAACAATACGGTAGGCTAATCCATACGAAAAGGTAAATATATACCAAGATAAAACTGTTCTTGGGTCGACTTGGGTTGGGAATTGAGTCGCAAAGATAAAAAGGAAAGTTCTGACCCAGGTCCGCGTACAGTTTCCACCCTCATACATCCCCACCAGATTCCAAACTTGACGGTGGCACGTATCAACTTGTTACAAAGCCTTACTCTTTAAAAATAGCAGACGAGCAGCAGATTGTAACTGAGAGAAATTGGGCATCAGCTCACAGGTAGGAGTAGGACTTTACAAGCGTCAAGAAAGGAACCGAACTAATAATCCATAGCAACAAAACAGTTGACTGCGAGAACCAGTGAGGATATACAAGATATGCAATAAAGCATTCTTACAGCAACAACTCCCAGGTGCCAAATAAATTTGCCAAGTCTATGCTGCTCATTTTTGTCGTTGTTTCGAATTAGGTCCTAATGCAAGAAGAATCTTCTTCCTTGGGCCCTGAAGAAACAGTATCCATAAAAAATTTCATCAATGATAATGCAGATAACTGATTCAACAAAATGTATAAATTCCAGAGGACATTGATAGATAGGGGGAATTTTAATTTGGAAAAATACTATGCAGGTGCAATTATTAAAAGGATGGTGAACAAGCTCTGCGGAAAACATTCAGTGCAGGCACTCTTTGTTCACAACAGTAGTCCGAATTGCTAGTATAAAAACATGTTACACCTTTTTTCTTTCTTGTGACTAGTTAACCTGGATCATGCTTCAACTCATTTCATAATATAAAAATCAGGTTAGTATCCATTAGGAACCATAGATCAAATAGAAACTTGTTAACCAAGACGTAAGCAGCACACCAGACATCCCTATTGATTAGGACGATTCGTTCTCTTGGCTATTTTTATATATGCCTGGATGTCCATATATGACCAATGTAGCCTGGAACAACAAAGAGTGCATCGAATGCTACACGTAACACATAACATGAGTTCTGCAGCTTCATTTTTACATAAAACAAAAAGGAATGTCTGATTACCGATTATGTCCACTAATAAGAACAGTAGGACTCAACTTTCTAACAAAATAATGAACCAGATGTCATTTGAAAGGCATGCTCCAGATGAAATTCAGTTAATAGTCCTCTATCCATACTCCCTTCGTTCTCAAATTGATGTCACCGTTGACTTCTAACATCAACTTTGACCATTCGTCTTATTCAAAAAAATTTGATAAAAATCATATATTTTATTATAATTTGATTTATCATTAGAGTTATTTGAATCACAACTTAAAATTTTACACATTTGAACTAATGTTTTTAATAAGACGAAAGGTCAAAGTTGATATTGGAAGTCAACAGCTACATCAATTTAAGAACGGAGGGAGTAGTCTGATTATATATAGTTTCATTGCTAAGAGCAGCAGTGTCAAAATAGCCAAAGAACATAAACTTTGTGATTTCACAGTTCACATGGAGTCGTGACTTCGCATACCGATGAAAGTGCAATTTTAATTTCTAAAATCATCTTTGTTTTACTTTGATTGCCGGTTGTTGCTCCTTTTTAGTCATCTCAGGGTTTCATCTCTAGTCTACCCCAACTTGCTTGGGACTAAATGCTTTGTTGTTGTTGTTGTTGTTGTATCTTTGTTTTATCATTATGGAAGGGGAGCCTCAGGGCTGGGGTAAAGCTGTTGCCTTGTGACATGTGGTCACAGGTTAGAGGCATGGAAACTGCCTATTGCAAAAACGCAGGGAAAGGCTGTGTACAAAAAATATGATCGGAGCCTTGCCCAGACCATGCACAAGAGGGAGTTACGTGTACCCGGCTGTCCTTTTATTTGTTTTATATCATTATAGTTGCTACTATGCTAGCTTGGTTAAAAAGACAGCACATTTCCAACCTACCATTGGTACTCCCATGTCTTTGAGGTCGCTTTCTCCCATTTGCCTTAATGCAGCCATATCCACCTGCAAACAAGCAAATAGTATGAAAGACTAAATAAGTATTACTACCACAATAATCATCCCATAAACAGTATGCAAAGATATACTATCACATCCTAAATCCAAAGTTTGAATGGACTGAAAAATGTTTAGATTTCACAAAAAAAATTGGAAAAAAAACATGAGATAGTGGCAAATACTTAAAACATCTACTAGGGGAACAGGCAGAATTGAAACTATATCAATGAAAAGCTGCTAATGAACTAACAAGATTTCAGCAAACAACTAGCGTTCTTTAAGGAGCATTAGTTCGTAACCCCGTGGAACAGAACAAATATCGGGGAGTAAAGCATCCCCATGTGTACTCCAGAAATATATAGCAGAGACACTGCTATCTACATGAAAGAAAAATATAAAATATATGACATAAAATTTATCCAAAAAACATGTTAACAGATGGAAACAAAAGATGTAATGAAGCGTCACCTCTTCAGCCTGAAAGAGAATACCATACTTCTCAAGGCCAAGTGAATTCAGCAATTCATTAACTGTTACAGTAGCTTCTGCCTGCAATATTGCATAGAACAACGTTAAAAACAAAATCCAAGCACAAATGACCATAAAGATCTGCATAACAAAAATCTAGCTAAAATTCAATGCCACACTAAGATAGCTGTTAGTATGACTAGATCTGCAACTCTCACTTATACAACTATGAGGAAACTGAATAGAAACGATTTAATCCATGTGAAATATTTTCCTTTATAATGATTGCAAATTTCAATATGCTGTATCAGAGTTATCCATACATAATCATCTTTCAATGATTTTGACTTCCGAAAATTCTATGGTGTTCTAAAGCCAAAAAAGGATCTTGAACACTATGGACAAACACTACATAGATGCGCAAGTACATCACCGATAGCAAGCCAAAAAGCGACATGGACTCTCTCAAGCTCAGAAGCCTAGCTGAATTGAGATCTATATGAGGAAGTGTAAATACAAACCATAACATGGGCTTTAAGTGAAGCTGGATTAGATGGACTGATTCCATTAGCTCTCAGTACTGGATCAACAGAAACGGTGGATTTGCCAGTGTATGGTTGAGATCTTAATGTGTCATGGGTATCTCTTGCAGTATGACTTGGAGTTCTTGAGGCACCAACAGACCTAAGGGAAGGAACAGACCGAATCTGCTCATAAGCCCTTGGTGGAGATGCATCATTGCGAACTCTTGCAGACATTTCAGGTGATCTGTGCCTTGGACCATCAGATATCCATGAATAATGATTTCTTGAAGAGTCCAACTGTATCAAATCATCCAAGCTTCTTGCTGAAGGAACTCGGCTTGCAACAACAGCAGAGGGCCTTGACTCAGGGACACCCTCCCTCAAAGAATATCTAGACCTTGGTTCTGGAACCTTGTCTATAATATCATATCTAGCCCTCGATTCTGGAGCATGGCCTCTTGGCTGATTCTTACGGTTCCGAGAAAGCTTTTCACGGAGATCCCCAACATTGTTCCTCTGTAACAAGCCTTTCCTCATAAGTTTCAGTCTCAGATCATTCTTGCCAACCTGGCGATCTTATGCAGGTCAACATATGCAACAAATTTGTGTCAGGCCTATTTCAAATCCTAGTGAATTGAATGCTATAAGTTAAGGTTTACCATAATCTCCATGAGAGCTCTTGCTTTCTGTATATCGCCTGCAAAGTGAACGAGAAACCAAATTGCTAAGCAATCATCTGCGAGTTGCAAAATAAACAAGCAAGGGAAAGGTATTGTTTGGATATAATGACAAAACAAATGAACACACCAATTGGAAGAAAGCATATTCTGGTCTTTATGACAACGTCATACAAATACACGAGTGCTAATTCTGCATGAACAGATAAAATGCTAGATCGGGCAATTTGAGATGATATTGCAGTTAATGACAAATTGGAACAGAAAAATAGATTATCACAAATGTAAGTTCAACACCACTAAATCGTCAGAGGGTTTTTTTTTTCTTTTGCGACTCATTGTCAGAGAAAGTATTGATAACAGCATTTGTAACTTCATGTATACTCCCTGTCCCGATTTACTTGTCGTTTTCTTTCTAGTCACGGGAATTAAGGAAGGATGGAAAATGTGGGATGTACTGAAAACAAGAAGAGATATAAAGATAGAAATGTATTGGGAATAGAGAAAGGTGTATTGAAAGTGAGGATGACAAGTAAATTGGGAAAAGTTGATGACTCTGTAGTGACAAGTAATACGAGACGGAGGGAGTAGTATACATGACGCACAGTTGCAGTCGACATTAACACATAAGAAGCATTCATGCTGTTTTGAAATGAGTGAAAATTTATCAGTGCAAATCTCAAACAATGATACAAAATTAGAGGTGAAGGAGCACAAAAGGGAAAAAAAATGCATAATGTACAAACAGTGAAAATCACAGATCCAAGGAAGATACCTTTTGTTTCTCTGTTGGCTTTCGATAAAATCAGAATCGACCATGTCACTTCTTAATCTCTCCCTCATGGGTCGTTTTCTCCCTGAAAATGGCACTTCATCATCGTTACCGATGTCAGCGATAGCCCTCCTTTTCACAACCTATGATGCGCCATGCAAGCATTACAAAAGCATTTAGCATCAACCCAGCCAAAAATTCACATCAAGGGAAACTTTAAATCAGTCTTGGATATTTTATTAAACCAAAGAAACTTCTCAGACACTTAATTGCATCAAATAGTCCGAAAAATAACATAAACAGGCATAAGCAAAGAGGCGGCGCGAGGACCTCACCAATAATTAAAACATAACACGAATACAATGGTGTGAATTTGTGTTCTAGAGCTTACACCTAAAACATACATCAGAAAGTAGAGTTTATATACAACATATTGCTTATCTTGCGTATGACCAATAGGCAATAGGTACCAGTAAACATTACTGGGATGGACATGCCATAAAAAAGGACTTGTAAGAAACAGCAATCACAAGCCTCCCCTTTCTCACCATGTGAAAAAAAATTCAAGGAGCTCAACTGGTACTGATATAAACAAAGTTAGCAACGCATAACACATGCACTGCCCCTGTCAATAAATTTCCCCTCTGCTTTTTAAAACACACATGCGTGAATTCACTCTCATTACCATTTTCCCTCTGTTTCTTTCCATACACTCATGAGAAAAGCAGGTAATTCACCCTGTAGGAGATCGAGAAACTCCTCTCCTGAATACCATTGCTTTGGAATAGCCATTCAAGTACTTAGCTCACACACTATTGAAGTTAGACGCATTTAGCTACCAAGTTGTCACAACAACCCACCTACAAATCAGCCATATGTCCGACATCACGCAATCATCCATCGAGGTGAAAAATTAACCATAGTAACTTCAGCACACAACAGCCAAATCTAACGACATAAAACACCATTTGAGCACACGAAATCACCCAAACCACACATCGTAACCTAAGCTAACTTCCCAACACTCGCACACACGAATCAAGGTTAGCCAAAGCTTCACAGCAGCGTAGTGTCTCCCTCGATCAGATCAACCTAGCCCGCACCTAATCAATCAACCCGAGAACGGCGAAAGACACGGAAAGCAAAATCTGCAGCGGAAAAATGAGAGCACGGGATTATCCCGCGAGTTACAGGGCATAGTTGACCGAGGCGGAACGACTCACCTGATCGCTGCGGCCGAGGGTGATGGTGACCTGGTGCCTGGAAGACGAGGAGGCCATCTCCGTTGCCGCCGCCGCCGCCAGGAGCAGAGGGGGCCCTGGTCCCTGGAGCAGCGAGGGGATCCGCACACAGGAGAGGGCGCCGCCGCTTCCGGGATGGGAACGGCTAAGCTAGGGTTTGAAAGGAATGCAGTTTGGGGCGTCCGGTACCGGCGGTCGAGACGGGGAGGGGAAGGGTGGCGTGCTCGTGCGTGCCTGCGGGCCTTTTTTGGCTTTCCTGATTTCGACAGCGTTTTTGCTTTACTTTGTAATTAAATTAGATTTGATCTGTATTTTTTTAACTGTTTCTCCGCTGCGGAGAAACGACGTGGCGTGGATAACGAAATCGTGGGTGACGCATGATCGCAATTCAGGGTGTTGTGTTGTCATGGTCTCGCAATTCAGCGTTATGATGCATGATCGCAATTCAGGGCTTTGTTTTTTGAGTTACTTTCTCTGATTTTAAAATATGACTATTATCTATAATTATTTATTTTATTTAGAAAAATATAAGTAAGTTAATGATAATAATACTTGAACTTGAATTGGTGCAGCAGACACAATTTTTTGCTAGTTAGTGGCAATAGTCACGATTTTGGATGAATTTATAGGTTTAATAGTGTTTCAAGCATTTTACTCATTCATGTCTTTAAAAAAGTTCTAAATCAGACACAATAGATTTCATGATAAGATAGATGAATAAAAATCATCGCATCAAAGTAATTTATAATCTGCACTTTGAGTAACAAAGAGCTTATCAAAGTGTCAGATTATTTGACATATCTTCGGATGATTTAAATATAATATGGTCATATGGAGCTATAAGGAAATTTTCATGTCTTTAAAAAAGTTCTAAATCAGACATAGATGTCATGATAAGATAGATGAATGAAAATTAGTGCATCAAAGTAATTTATAATCTGCACTTAGAGTAACAAAGAGCTTATCAAAGTGCCAGATTAAGTGACGTATCTTCGGATAATTTAAATATACTATGGTCATATGGAGCTATAAGAAAATACTGTACACGAGAGTTCTTTTTGAAACATAGGAAATTCATAGAATGATCCTCTTATTTTTAAAATATGAACATAATAAATTTTAACATAAACTTTGACTATTATAATTTGTTTTATCATTAATAGTATTTGAAAAATAATTAATAATTTTACATATTTGAATAAGATATACGATCAAAGTCAGCAGCATCAATATTTTAAAATTAGAGGTAGTATAAAAGTTTCACAAGAAAAATATATAGGATTTAGTTTTTTTTCATAATGCAAAAAAACAATTGCACCAGTGACCTAACTTAAAAAGCTAATTGTGCAATTGATCCTATTTTTAAGATTTATATATTTGACCCTGTTTTTTAAAATTAAACATGTCGTTTGACTTTGATACGTAACACTGTTAGCAACAAAGGTTTTTACAGATTTTAAAAAAAATAACAAAAGCAACATATAATACATGTATTTTTTGGGTTGAAATAAAATACCCCTGGTTTGTTTCCTTCCCCACCCGTGGCGGGTTTCTTTTCAACACTTCACGAGTCCGTCAGGCGCATGTCTGGGCTAGGCTGCCGGCAGCGGCGCCAGGGCTTGCCCAGGG
>BCLG01001912.1:41311-65693 GCA_001602295.1 Zoysia matrella
CTGCAGCGTGCGGTGCGCAGGCTGTGTGATCGGTGGCCGGCATGTCGGGCTGCAGGACAGCGGGCGACGGGAAGGTGAGTAATTCCTCTACAACCTGATTAGTTTGTGCGCTTAGTCTTTGGTAGGGTTTCAAAAACCGGTACGGTGTCGATTTTTAAAACTGTAAAAAATTGTCAGTTAACTGTTAAAACTAAGTGATTTATTTTTTTAACAGTGTTGTTATAGTTTTTAATAAAAATCGGTCAGTTTACTTAAATCACACCGCAGCGATAAGGTCAAAAACTATGGTTTTTACGCGATTTTTGAAACCCGGGTCTTTAGAAATGGATCAATTTTGAGACGATCAATTTGGATATTGATTTGTATTTTTTCATGCTAGATTTCGCAATGAGAGGCAGTGTAGAGTCTGGATTTGGTTTCCGGAGGACTTGGGCGTATTCAGATTATAGGGAAAATGTTGTTAAAATTTAAACAAAATTTAAACTCTATTCAAAATGTTTCAAAACATTCAAATTTTAACTGAAATTAAGTTCAAAATATATTCAATTATTACCGACTTTTTGTATACATTTTTTTTTACAAAACAAGGTTATTTATACGAATAAATCAACAAAACAGAGCCAATAGTGCAAGAGCATATATATCTATTTATATACTGTAGAACTTAACACCATCAAATAGTCGTAACAAAACAGGATCAATCTTAACCTTCATTTTAAAAAACTAAAGTTAAATATATAAATTAAAAACAAAGCAAAATATGTAATTAGTTTTCACAGAGTCTGTTTTGCAATTGACCCTAATGCAAAAGGAGGCCTTAATGTGTTCAGAATGGTTTGAGACAAACCGATCCCAAAATCTTAAACTAACTGCCTACACTATGCATTGATCGTGATCAAACCCCTTAGGTAGCGTTTGATAATTGAGAAATAAGAGATATGTTTAAAATTGAAAAATAAATGAAAGGTTAAAATTGAATGAGGTGAAAAAACGAAGTTCGGATCTTCTCTTCATTTCCATTTTCCAATCTCTTTTCCAAACCCATTTATCACCAAAGACCACCTTAACATTAAAATATGTTTTTTTAAAAAAATTTTACTCACTTTAATTTTAAATTATTGACAACATTGACTTTTAACATTAATTTTAACCGCTCGTCTTATTAAAAAATTTGTTTTAATGTGTAAAATTATTAGTTATAATTTAAATTTTACTAATAATAAATTAAATAATAACAAAAATTTACATATTTAAACAAATTTTTTGAATAAAACAAATAGTTAAAGTTAATATTAAAAATTAACTTGTTAATATTTTAAAATCGAAGAGAATGTCAAAGCCGTTTGAAAAAAAAAAATTCACGTTCGTAACACATCTCGAAGCTCCGGTCCTCCGCTTCCTCGGTCTCCCGGCCTCGTCTCCGAGGCCTTATCCTCCGTCATGCGAGCCGCGGCTTCAGGTAAACCCCGCTTCTCCCTCCACTCCCTCCTCCATCTTTCCCACTCAAATGCTTCTCCTCTTCTCGCCGACGCCGCGCCCTTCGCCTCTCCTGCTCTCACTCCCATACACCTCCGCCACCAAACCCCACTCCCAGCCCCGCCTCCGCCCCGTCCACGCCTCCGCGTCCCCGTCGCCGGAGCTCCTCGGGAAATCCGCTCTCCGCCGCATCTCCGAAAAGCTCCGCAGTCTCGGCTACCTAGAGACCTCCCAGGAGGCCGCTTCTCCGGCGCCTAGCTCAAGCGAGGCTGCCTCCTCCTCCTCCCCTGGCGAGATATTCCTGCCCACCCCGGCCCAGCTCCCGCGCCACCGCGTCGGCTCCACATTAGACCCGAGCTGGGCAACGGCCGATGGCGAGGCAGACCCCGCGGCACGGAGGCGGAGGAGGAGCAAGCGGGGGAGGGATGCGGGGTTGGGGGCAGCTTCGTCGCCACCGTCCGTGGCGGAGCTCGCGCTGCCGCGGGATGAACTGCGGCGGCTGCAGGGGATCGGGATCAGGATAAGGAAGAGGCTCAAGATCGGGAAGGCGGGTGTGACGGAGGGGATCGTGAATGGGATACACGAGCGGTGGAGGAACGCGGAGGTTGTGAAAGTCAGGTGCGAGGACGTCTGGGCGCTGAACATGAAGCGCACCCACGAAATTCTCGAGGTGAGTGCTCTTCCCGTGCTCTGCATATTCTTCTGGGCTTGGCTACGCATGTGCATGTCAAACGATAACATATAACATGATTTTGCCTGCTGCTGCCGGTGCACTGGTTTATGCAATCGTGCACTGGCTTTGGATGTATCTGTACGTATCCCATGGAATTTCAATGATGGATGGCATAAGGCATGATGCATTTGCGTTTCCTGTTGGGTCAATGGCATACTGCTGCTCGGTTATGTTTTGTCGATTGGTAGGATAATCGAGTTTTTATACGTGATTCCAAACTCTAGGTGTGAAGTTATCAGCGAAGGGAAATTAAGCTGTTGTGGTTATAATGCTGCTCAGATGATTTTGAGTCCATTTGATCAAGATGGAGCTGTGTGCTACCATGCATAAAACTATATTTTTTGGCAAAGCGTACTATTTATAATCTGATTTTGGAATTGTAGGAGATGGGTGTTAAGTTTGATTTGAACAACTTTTAACTTGTACTTGATCGTGAACTGCTCTATACGTGTTTCCTTGATAGAGAAAAACTGGAGGCTTAGTCATTTGGAGATCTGGAAGCACCATCATATTATATAGAGGAACCAACTACAAGTATCCATATTTCCATTACAAAGAAAGGACAGATGGTTTTCTTGAGGAAGAATCATTAGAGCAGAGCAGTTCTGAGGATGAGGATGAAAATCCTGATATTGAATCTGTAGAACTGAGTAGTAGCGGAGAGGACGATGAAAATCCTATGCAAGATGATAGCACTCATAATGGGAGTAGTGAGAGTCATGTTGTGGCTTCTGCAGAACTGAGGATTTCAGGAGGGAATGGAAAGAATCAGAGAGGACTTAGAGCGGAAGATACAAATTACTCCATACTTCCTACAAAACGACTAGTTTTTGGTACGCTTGAGGGTAATATGCACATTAGAGCTAAAGAGCAAAACAGCATGAAAGAACCGAATGAACAGCATGAGAGACTACACATAAACACTCATGCAGATTGTCATAGTGAGATTGGTACTCAAACTCGGTCATCCTTGGTGGCTGGTGTTGGTTCTCCAAATAAGTTCCGATTACAATTGCCTGGGGAGGTCAAACTTGCAGAGGAAGCTGATAAATTGCTTGAAGGATTGGGTTCAAGGTTTTCTGATTGGTGGGGATATGAACCCCTTCCGGTGGATGCTGATATGTTGCCGGCTGTTGTTCCAGGATTCCGCAGGCCTTTTCGTCTTCTTCCTTCAGGAGTGCCACCAAAGCTAACAGACAGAGAAATGACTATTCTTAGGAGACTAGCTCATCCCTTGCCTTTCCACTATGCACTAGGTAATGTTTGGTGTTTTTGTATTTTTTGAACATCTTTGATTGTTTTGATAAGGATTATCGTTATTAATTTTGTGGTGTCCACTTTCCAGGAAGAAGCAGTAACCTTCAAGGATTAGCTGTATCCATGATCAAACTATGGGAAAGATGTGAGGTAGCTAAGATTGCAATCAAGAGAGATGCACACAAAATCGACGGCATGCTCATCTCTGAAGAATTAAAGGTAAGAACATTGAATCGATTCATTTTCCATAGTTATGCAATGCATTTTTTTGTGTGCTCTTACACTGTTCTGGTAAAAGTAAAACTGGCATGATAGGTTAATGTTACTTTAATTCTAAAAAAGAAACTGTTACATGCATCAGGTTTGGATGTGTTATTGTGTATGCCTCTTCCATGCTTAGCATACATTTGTACATCACCTTAGCTGTGCGTTCAGAAACCTAGCAAATGTAGATTAATATCCGGTGTGATTGAAATCTCTCTAGATTTTCCAGCTTTCAATGTCGTTTTTTATTGGACCTAGTTTATTTGCTCAAAAATCATAACTGTAAGTCCCAAGTATTTTGTTTTAATTTTGCAGGCATTGACAGGTGGAACCCTGCTATCAAGGGATAAGGAATCAATTGTATTCTACAGAGGGAAAGATTTCCTTCCCCCAGCTGTCTCTGTCGCAATAGAGAATCGCAGAAAGCTGGACAGTTCTATGAAAGACAAGATGAATCATAACATCGAAGAAACCACACCTCATGAAACTTTTTCTGAACTGAAGATATCAAGTGATGTCTCAGCGCGCATGCACGAAGAGAAAACTTCTTTCATGGAGAATACAACTGAATCTCTTAATGCAGCTGCTCAAAATGTAGAGACCAGATTATCTCAGGTATGTTAGCAGTTGTCATAATTGGTGATTGCATGTGCTGCTTAACTAAACATTTATGTACAAAATTTTTTTAGGCCATAGCAGAGAAGGCAAAGGCTGAAAAACTTCTTGAAGAACTTGAAAAGGCATCTCAGCCTTCAAAAGCTGAAACTAGAGAGACCATCACAGAAGAGGAAAGATACATGTTGAGGAAAGTTGGATTGAAGATGAAACAATTTCTATTGCTAGGTGGATATTGTCTTTAACCTTGATTTTCACTGCACACTTCTTTCCTGATTCCTGAACACAACCTTAATAGATTTTCCATCACTTTGTAGAAATCAGATTATCAGAGATGAATAGCATACATGACTTTTTCCCTTTTGAATTGTCATACCATACATTATTTCAATCCATTGTGATTTTTCACAGACTGTTAGTTCTATGTGATTTCTTGTCATTGAAGTGCACTGGTTTTAAATAACTTGTCGATCCGATAAAATGCTTCTTTCATGCCATGTGAACCCTGTCAACAATGCGTATGGTACTATGATTAAGTATAACAGAAGTACCCGCTTACTCACATCCTTTCCAAACACATATGTAGGGCTGGACACATCCTGTCACAAAGATAATATAACTTGATCCATGTCACAGCAACTAACAAGCTGCAGTACTGGTTTTAGGAACACATATCTAACAAACTGGTTTCACTAAACCAGAAAAATTTCTAGGAAAGGAGTACATTGTATGCTAGGACAAAACATTTCATTCACATGTACTTAATTTGCATTAATCTCCTTTTCTATTTTTGTTTTTTCATCTCCTTGTTTAACTCGTATGCAGGAAGGAGAGGAGTTTTTGATGGAACTATTGAGAATATGCATCTTCATTGGAAGTATCGAGAACTTGTCAAAATTATATGTAAAGACCACACCATTGAGGATGTTGAATATGCTGCTCGGACACTAGAGGCAGAGAGTGGGGGCATTTTGGTGGCAGTTGAAAGAGTAAGCAAAGGGCATGCAATTATAGTATATCGAGGAAAGAACTACCAGAGGCCATCAACTCTCAGGCCAAAAACTTTGTTGACCAAGAGGGATGCTTTGAAGCGTTCAATGGAGAACCAGCGCTGTAAGGTGAGACTTGTATTTATAGTGTTGTTGATATTCTTTTGGAGGTATATTTCTTTGCCATTCTAATTTTTTTGTCTTTTTGTTAGTCTCTGAAGCTTCATGTGCTCAACCTGTCAAAGAATATTGAATATTTGAAGGATCAGATGAACTCCAGCTACTATTACGATGGCATGGATGATCTTGGCCTTAACGCAAGGACACTACATCAGGAAAATGAAGTAAACATTTTCTAACTTGAATATTGTTTAGTTGCCATTCACTAGATTCCATGACATTTCTGATTACTTGTTTATTTCAATAAATGTCAAGGAAGTGCCTGAAGTTACTCCCAAGTGTTCGAAGCAAAAGGTTGAGGAGTGTACTTCAGTTCAGACAGATAGAACGTTAAATTTTACAAGATCTGGATTTCCCATGGATGATATGCAGGTAATCAAATTTCCCTAGCATATTTTGTAGTTTATTCAGTGAATTTTATGACAACATAATGTGCACATTGCACAATGTATGAACAGAGCCAAGTATATTTCAACAAGCCTAGAGATGATTCATCTGTGGCTGCTAATCCATTTCTGACTGAGAGTTCATTCAATGATCTTGTCAGACATGTGAGTTTTTCATTGTTGCTTTCCAAATATATAGCATTGTTGTTTGCTGATGAACTGATGTTGCAGCAAAACCAGCATAGCTCTACTGTAACCTCTGGCTCAGACGATTATAGCGAAGGTGACTCAAAAGATGTGGATGAGTCAAAGTTAAATGTAGGATATGCTCCGCACTTGCCTGTCAGGGCCAGACCACTCTCAAACCAAGAAAGGCTTGTGCTAAGGAAGCAGGCACTCAAAATGAAGAAACGACCAGTACTTTCCATTGGTATCTTTTTAATCCCAGTTACAGTTTGAGAAAAAAAAAAATCAAAATGCTGTTCTGAGCATCTGATTCCTGCAGGGAGGAACAATGTTATCACAGGAGTTGCAAAAACAATAAAAACACACTTTAAGAAGCATCCTCTTGCTATTGTGAATATAAAGAACAGAGCCGATGGAACTCCAGTTCAGCAGCTGATATCGGAACTAGAGGTTTGTTACACGTATCAGAGAATAGTTAGATTCTAAATACTTCTACTTGAAAATCATCTGAGCCTATCTGATGTCCAATGGAAAACAGGAGGCAACTGGATCTGTTCTAGTGTCACGAGAAATAAACACAGTGATTCTATACAGAGGTTGGGGAGCAGAAGGGGTCCTGACAGGCTCAGCGGAACATTGTACTGATGTAGAAGAAAAGGAGGTTATATCACCTCAACTCCTGGAGGCTATCAGATTAGAGTGTGGATTGCTCCCTGATGGGTAGAATAGCTGCTGGATCCTGGATACATTGATACAACTCTGGTTGCCCGAGGACAATTGGAGGGGACTTCTCCGGGTAGCAAATGCATGGACTGAAGAACGACAGCAGCATATGAGCAAGGTGTGAAACCCTGCATGCTGACATAGTTATATATCTGGTGATGCTGTCGGTTTATTTAATTTTGGTTCTGTAGCAATTTTGGTGGACATTTTCTTTGTTTTCCTGATCCATGTTTAATCTACATTTCTTCAACACAGTCCGAAAGGCAAAACATGAATGTCAACCCAATTCTTCATGGAGATCTTCACAGTTGCTGCATGGGAAATATGGAAGCAAAAGGGATGAAAAAAAATTTAGAGCCATTGCTCCTACCTTTCAATCCTGGAAGGAGTGCTTTTTGTCTACTCTTAAGTTGCAATTGTACAGGTTTAGTGATGTGAACAGAGCTGCGGTTGTTTCATGGCTCAATAGCCTCTCTTAGCTTTTACCCCTCCCCCTCTTTGTACAGTCCTCGCTGGTTACCTGTTTTTTTCATAATATTTACAGCAATAGGAGTTTCCCTTACTGTATATTTCCTCAAAAAAATATTCCGTTGTGCGTCCATGTAGGAACGCGACACACTGACACTAGTTGTGGGGCCTTCTTTCTTTCTCTTTCTTAATCTTTTTTTAACTGCTTTCTTTCTTAAAACTGACAGATAAATAGAATGGCATCCTGAATGGTTGACTCAACTGAATGTAACAGTTCTGACACGTTAGTTTCACAATGCGAATTAAGTTCGTGTCCTGCTGCTTCAAAATACAGCATTTCCGATGACTGTTCTGGTCGAGGACAAAGATGCAAAAGCTGTGGTGTGATACGAGAAGTACTGTGCTATGCATGTCCGCCTGCTGGACTTCCGACCATGGAGTGTTGTTGGGTTGTTGCACTGACTGTTTTCCTGGTGCAAATCAAGATCTCCCCAGAAAAAGTCTCTGCTGGAACTAATCTGGGTGTGACTGGGCAGGTCCTTTCCTTGTACCATCTGTCTGCCGCGACAAACTCCCTCGCTATCTTTGCAAGATTCCCTTCAGACGTGCACAGTAACTCCTTTGTTTTCCACACGGCGAAGATCGGGTCGAAGATTTGTCTCGCGAGCTGACATCTTTATACCCTCCCTGAAAAGAAAGACGGGCTGGAGGCTGGAGCAGAGCACGGCTTTCCGTTTTCCAACTTGATTCTGCCGCCCGCTTTACCCATGCAACGGGACAGGGCGACGCCTTTCGGGCTTTGGGTTCTCCCTCCCGCCTGCGTGCGTCCTCCTCCTCCAGGCTCCAGCCGCTTTGCCTTCGACGTGCGGCGAGCAGACTGGACGCACGAAATGACGAAAAGAAAGGCGCACACAACACCCGAAAAGACTGCGCCTGAGCGCACCGCCTTTGTTCCGGCGCGCGCTCTGCTCGTAAACCGCGCCCGTCCGGCGCTGGGAGAATCATCTCTTGCGCGCTCCCCATTCTCCAATCCCATGCCCTGCGCTGGGCGCTGCGTGATGCGGCTGACGCGAGGGCGGTTTCGCAACAAGCCGACGAACGCTACGCAGCCTACGCTGGAGCTGTGACGATCCGTCAGCAGCACTCCACGTGCTTCCTTTCGTTCTTGCTCCGCCAGCGTCTAACCTGCACAGGCCTTAGCTGGACGACGGAGCATGAACCCAAACAGACCTCGCTCTCTTCCTGGCCGGACAGCGCGCGGCGCGGGTGGGCGCAGCGAGCAGCCGCATCATCGGATGCTCGTGGGTGTCGGGCGCGGCCGCAGCGCGTCCGCCGTCAATTATTCCCTCGCGGTCTTCCCGTCGCTGCCGCGTCAGGCGTCTCGACACGGGACGACACCATCATGGCGGAGACAGAGAAAATTTTGGTTTGTGATCAGCAGAACGGCACATGAGCGTTAGGGGTGATGTCCTAGAGTCGTCATCGGTGACGGCCTGGGGCCGTGTGCGAGCTGCCGTCTGTGTTCGCTGATCCGGTGGACATGATCATCGGTGATCTGTCACGCGGTGCAGTAGATTAGGGACCCGGTTCAGTACGCAGCATACGCGCCCTCATGTCATATGGACTTGTTCACGATTCGTGAATTCCTGCACCAGGCTCTGAGATCTCGCGCACCCGACAGCCCTGCTCTCCAAGTTCTCTCCTCCGCGCTTGAGGAATGGCAGCTTGACAGATCAGTGTCCAAACCATGACATTGCAGTCAGTGCACGGAAGTTTTATCCCGCCGTGATTCCCGTCGGTCATGCATACCACATGCAGCAATGGCAGTGGCGCCCGGCCCGGCTAGGCCGGCCTGCTGCAATCGGGAAGATAGGGGAGGAGGCAGCAGGAGGCCATGTGACATGTGACGTGTGATCTCTCTGCACACAATGAGGCAGGGTCACTTTGCGTCTGTTTGGCTTGAGGTCAAAGTGAGATGAGACGGGGCTTTAATCTTAATGTTTGGTAGAATGAATGAGACGAACCTAATTTTTGTTTTTGTTTGGTACGAGGGATGAGATCGCCCCAATTTTTGTTTGTTAAGAGAGATGAACGGGATTTGATGTTAAAAATGAAAATAGAAAATTTACAAATTCAATAGAACTTATTTGAATTAAATCAAATTTTAAATTTACAAATTAAACATAACTTGTTTGAATTAAATCAAGTGAAAAATTAATAAAGTTTAAATTTTCTTTTCAACTCTAAAATCGAATAATCATTTCTTTCCCTCATCACGACAACAAACAAAAAAAAAATCATTTCATCTTCTTCCTCCCAGCTCCTCTCTCTCTCTCACCACGGCAGCACAAGACTGGTCCACCGAACCCGAGCGTCACGACCAGCCTCACCGTCAGCTGCTCCGCCGCCTTGTCGCCACGCCGACCGCGCTACCTCACTGCCGAGTCTGCCCCGTCGCTGAGCCACCGTGCCGTCGAGCTGCTCCGCCGCCCAAAGCCGCCTCGTTGCCGAGTCCGCGCTGTCGCCGAGCTGCGCGAGCGCGAGCGGGCACACCAGCGCGTGGGGGCGGCGTCATCCCCTCGTTTTTGGGGGCGGGGGTGGGGGAGGGGGCAGGGTGGCCACCCCAGGATTCATATCTTCTGCATTTTTTACTGTATGAGAAATTCACTGACCATTCATCGCAGAATCAATATTGAAAAATAATTGTATAATTTATAATTTTATTTTTTAAATAGATTAACATAATTTAAGTAAAAAATAATCTTAAATCATAAATATTGATTATACAATAAATAGATAGAATTGAAAATAGCAAAGTTTGTCATACAAAACCAAAAGTAGAGAATATATGAATCTGCTCGCCCGAGCCAAACGGCGTTGAAACAGGGCCCGCCCCCTCCCATCCACTTTTGCCCCCAACGTTGCATGGAATGGTTCTTTTTTTTAAGAAAAAACGTGAGCAGAGAGAACCACCAACAAAAAGAAACCCCCACCTACCACTTCTTTTAGTATTACCCTTGCCCCGCCATTGAGTGTAGTTTATTCTCCAACAAATAGTACTCTCTTCGTTCGTTCTAGTTTTTGGGTACAGGAATTAAGAAAAAGTGAAAAAGTATAATACGCAGAAAACAAAAAAAAGATAAAAATAAAGATTTATTGAGAAAAAAAAAATGTATTGAAAAAAGAGAAAGATGTATTGAAAAATAAGAATGACATATAATAAAAAATAAATTTTAAATGATAGAATGATTTATATTTGTGAATGAAGGGAGTAGCAGCCAGTTACTTTTGCTAAGTTGAATTTTTCCCTTTTCACTTTTGTATACTTTTTAAAAAAATGATCATGTCAGTACTTTTAATCTTGTCGTTACAGCATCTCCATTCACAGTTCATGTCCCTCAGCAAACAAGAACAGTAAGTCTGGTTCATGATCAAATCTAGGGGCCATCTTGAGACTGTATCTGCGATATGTTATACCAATCTTTGATATTTTTATTTATGCCAGGTAGCAACGAACTTTATAATATTTTTAGTTTTAAATTGTTTTGCTTTCGTACGGGCCCAGATCAGAAAGGCAAAGGCAGACCCTAAAAATGCCTTAGCCTTGGAGAATGCCCAAACTCTCGCTATCCGCCGCTGTCACAATCACATTAGAGAGAGGGACAGGAAGAGACCCCCTAGAAAGAAGATCGAGACCAATAAACCAAGATCACATTAGAGAGAGGGGCAGGAAGAGACCCCCTAGAAAGAAGATCAACGCCGAGACCAAAAAACCAAGCGGGATATGTGTGGCTAGGGAGATGAGGCTTCAGCATTCCACGCCATGTGATGCGAGAGGAGGCTCACCTCCTCCCCCTTCTTCCAAGAAGCAATCATGTTGCCTCAAGCTCCTCGGGCCCTTGGGCCTTGGCCTCCATGATTGCCACACCACCACCTCCCAAGAGTCGCATCCACCTACCTCCAAGAAGAATAGGCCGGAGGAGCGATAGTCCATGAAGAAACTACGGGAGGGGGAGAGAAAAGGGCGGTGGAGGAGAGAGAGGGGGAGGTGACAGAAAGAGATCCATGAGATGCACAATGCACGGTGATGGTATGGTTGATGTGTTTTAGCATGTGATCAAGTCAACAAGGCCATAATCAGATCGGTGCAGCTCTCCTCCTCTTTCTCTTCCTTCTTCTAGCATACTTCTCGACTTCTCTCTGTACGCGCAGCCATGGCGTTGGGGAATCAAGCGTCTTGGTCCGAAATAGTATTCCGTTTTCTTTCCTATGATCTGCGTGCTTTCGCAAGTGTGTGAATGCTTATATTACGTCCTTCTTACATATATGGTCTTTGCAAACAAGATTCTTCATGTTACTTTAATTTGTTTCTTTTGCTCTCTGGAGTTTCGATTGATGTATTATTTCATTAGTTATGTGGATTTTCTTCTGCGATCTGTTCTTTTTAGAGATCAGTTTTAGTTCTTACATGTTTACTGGTAGATGGTCCAAGTATATCCAGCCTTAAAAAGTTTCCAGCTTGTGCCAAAAGAGATCAAAAGATCTCACGTATCTAGGAGATTATGAACCACATGAAATATATGCACAATCTTTTGGCCTCAATAGATCACATATATTCGTGAGCTAATCGTACATAGCTAGAACTGAAAGAGGAAGAACAAGACATTAAGGCCCACCCATATTCAGGAGTGACAAGTACTAAAAGGCCTCTGTAGAACAAGATGGATGCATCTGCGATGGATGCAGTCTAGTACCTCAAATATTAGCATGTCACGAAAGCTTATTGGCCATTAGCCATGGCAGTCCACAATCTAGCTAGCTTGGCTGGCTTCACTTGCATGCTAGATACTACATGTATTAGCATGTCACTAACTAATAGAAATATCCTTGGTTTATTACAAGCATTCTATGATTTCATTATACGCTCATGTTTACTCCAATATGTTAGTGTCTATTTCCAGCTATATATGATGTTTGTCAACTTGGATCAAAGAACACTGATAGGTTTGTGCCACATTAATTATTAATTAATTGTATAGAAAAGCATGATCCAGTACTTTAAGGCCTCCTTTGGAATGGAGGGGAGAAATCTCTTAAGTGTTTTTTTTCTATGAAACTGAAAAGTTTGCTATAAAATTCGTGTTATTCCTCCGTTCCAAAGGGGCCTTAGCTTTTACCTAGGCTTGAAACTTCGTGCCATTGATATAAACACATAATTGGACTGCTATTCTGAAGCTGATATATAGTATATATAGTACTGTTTCACTAGACATTCTCGATAAGGAAATGGAGAAAATACCTCACATAAACATCAATCTTTTGTTTCAATAATGGATGATGATTCCTGATTGGTATCCATGTAGCATACTTTGGTATATCTGTAAAATGAACGAAGAAAATCTGTAAATCTCTCGTTCAGTGAGCCTGACTGCACGGTGGATAGATTGGAGGTACTTCAACTGAATAATTGTCACTTCGGGTGTCTAGAGCATACACATATACTTTAATTGGTTTGTTTTTGGTTAATCGATCCGTCGTGAAGTTCCTGTAAATTCATGCATCGCCTACAGGATGTTAGTCATTTTTCCATATATATGTATACCTCTACTAACTCTATTCTATACCTATGGTCTAATATTGAAGTTACTTCAGAATGTAGAACACTTGATTATCTGAACCTTCCTATCAAAACAGTTGCCAATTATAACTACAACAACCAGTTTTGCTTACTCCCTTTATTTTTATATTGTTGTTATAGAATAACAATTTTAGTTAAAAAATAAGAGAAGCTGACTGGACCAAAGTTCTACTTTTCAAATGAACTAAAGTTATTGTGTTCTGATGACAGCAATTTCTAAACGGGTGCCATAAAATATTTTTGCAAAACCCCCTGGCCGGGACACTTTAAATGCAAAATAACATCAAGTACAACCAATCAATCACTTTGCTTCCCAAATATCATTTGTAATCCCATGTGTTCAACTAATAATCGGCGGGGCCGTTTTTGTGTACCATGTGCCTGATGCATGAATGCCTGATGCACTGCATGTTATTATTAGTGCACCTGAATATATTTTGACTCATATGTAGCGGCATGTTTGTCGATCGCGCGTTGGTACCGCCTGGTACTACAACACACTGGATGAATGTTTGTTTAACATTCATCGATGAATCATGTAAGTGTTTTGAAATCGTAATTTCAGTTTAGATTTTGCATTTGTATATTTATCGTCATGAACTGATTCTCACATGAATTACTCATGCGTACGTACTTGCCGACGATCGGAGTGACCATCTGAGATCGAGATGATCCGATCTCGCCACCAGGTCGGGAGAGATCCATCAATGAAGAAAGGAAAGAATTAGAACCCATTACTTGCAACCCACTGGCCCGTCCATGCTGCTGGCTACAGTACTCGCCGACGATCGAGCCATCGAGAGGGTTGCCTAGCCCGCCGGCTGGGCGGCTGGTGGGGGCAGCGTTTTCACCGGTTGATTGCACGGACATAGACCTCTGTGCCTCTCTGCCGCGCCCTCCCCCTCCCTAGCGGGGCCGTCGCGCGCTAAAGGGGCCGTGTTAGTTCAGCTTCTTGGCTAATTTTTTCAGTTAAAAAATTAAAAATTAAAAAGCTAAAATAAATAATATTTTAAAAAATTCGTTTTTAAAATGTTATAAAGCTAGTTTTTATAAAAATAAACTAAAAGTTGTAACTGAGAGTTGTTTTTCTAGGTTTTAATGAAAAAAAAACTAAATATATATTATAAAATTTAACATTCAAATTTTACCGATCAACTTTTTAACTAGCCATCAACTAATTTTTTTAAAAAGTTAAAAAGCTCGAGCTCAAACAAGACCTAACTCGTCACTGTTACTGCGTACCATTTGCACACGAGAGGATCAGACGTTTGGCAGGAATAACTCGTCGCGGCACGCTGTACTTCAAGGGCAAGGCTAGACTAGGCTTTCGGTGGTGGTGCGGATCTGCATGCCGGGAGCCGGGTCGTATCGATCGATCCGGCTCACCTCATTGGCGCTGCTGGCTAGTACCTGTGACGGATGGTGGTCTCATCACGGGCCCGCCGGTGTACCGCGGGCGCGATTCAGCTAGCTGCCAGTGTTCGAGGTGCTGCTGCGTGCTGGACGATATCCTGCGGCCTGCGGGCGGATCGGGGTAGCATCCGGTGCCGCGCCTCGTGCATCGTGTCGCAGGATGATTTGAGCGCCTCCAGCTCGTTTCCGTCAGTTCCGGTCGCCCCGCAAGGTGAAGCAAGAGCAAGCACGAGCTTGCTGCCATGTGCGGAGCTTCGTTAACCCAAAGTTCATACAGGGAAAACAAATCGGATAGGAGTATTGTACTACCTCCATCCTTAAATATTTGACACACTCAACATGTTGAAATCCATGTTGCGTGCGTTCGGCTGCCTTTTTTACTGTTGCGCTGCGGCTGTTTCATGCCTAAGCTACAGTGAAACTCAATGGATCGGCTGCCGCCACAGCTACTGCGGCTGCACAGTAACGCACCCGTTAAGAGTGCTATTATAAAGGTTAAGTCAGTCAGGGCTACTCCGGACCAAACGGCCCATCACAGCCCAATTGTGGATCGCGATCCAAGCACGGTGGGCTTTAACGGGCTATTCCGCTCGAGGCTACTTACAGTTACAGCGTCCACGAGCCACGCTGCCGGGCCCGTTTTGGGCTGCAGGTCGTGACGAGGCGGTCAGAAACGGCCTCAGTTTTTTTTTTAATTATACGGCCTCAGGGTTGCAGGCTTGCAGGTGGGAGCCGAGCAATGGTGGACTGGTGTTCAGCGGCGAGCTCGGCAATGAACTGGCTCTTGGCGTATATTTTAACCTTTTTCTCCGATCCTACTTCCGTCCCTTCCGCGATTATTATACAATATTCCTTCGCCAGTTCGATCGACATCGCAGCTCATCCGGATCTCGGCGGCGGCCGGCGCCGTGCCAGACCAGGGAACGGGCATGGCGTCCGATCTAGCAAGCCTCGGCGTGGTCTCCGGCACGGCGGTTGTGGCCATGCTATACGCACGCCTCTCCACATCACGCCTGCGCCCCGGCGCGCCCCGCCTCGCGGCGCTCCTCCCGGTGGTCCTCGTCTTCCTCCCCGCGCTCCCGTTCGCTTTCTCCTCCATCCTCCTCCGCACAGTCGCCGCCTTCTTCCTCGTCTGGCTCTGCGGGTTCAAGCTCCTCCTTCTCGCCGCCGGCCAGGGCCCGCTGCACCCGGCCCTCCCGCTCGTCCGCTTCGTCGCGTGCGCCGCGCTTCCCATCAGGGTCCGGGACCGGGACGAGAAGCCGCCGCCGCCGCGGTCCCGTTCGTCGTCCGAGTTCCTCCTGCTGTCATCCTCCTTCGCGGCCAAGGCGTCTCTCCTCGCCGCGCTCGTCTCGGTCCGCGCGTTCAGGGCGCGGCTGCCAGCGTACGCGGTCCCCGCGTTCGACGGCGTGCACGTGTACCTGATCCTGGAGCTCTTCCTCGCGTCCGCCGCGGCGCTCGCCCGCGCGCTGCTGGACGCGGAGCTGGAGCCGCAGTTCGACCGGCCGTACCTCGCCTCCTCCCTCCGCGACTTCTGGGGCCGCCGGTGGAACCTCATGGTCCCCGCCGTCCTCCGGCCGTGCGTGTACCGCCCCGTTCGCGCGCGCGCCGGCGCGCCCGCGGGCGTGCTCGCGGCGTTCGTCGTGTCGGGGCTCACGCACGAGGTCATGTTCTACTACATCACGCTGGAGCGCGGGACGGGGGAGGTGACCGCGTTCTTCGTGCTCCACGGCGTGTGCGCGGTGGCCGAGGGGTGGTGCGCGCGACAGCGGTGGCGGCCGCCGCCACGCCTCGTGGCGACGGCGCTCACGCTGGCGTTCGTCACGGGCACGGCGTCGTGGCTCTTCTTCGCTCCCGTGATCCGGAGCGGGCTGGACAAGGCCATCGTTGCCGAGTGCGTGGGTATGGTGGCGTTCGTGGAGCAAGCTGTGCTGGATCTGGCCGCGGCTATGACACGCTTGAAATCGTAGCGGATGTATATAGGAGTAGTAGCTCCACTGCCGTGGGCCCGTGGCAAGTGGCAACTCTATTTCGCCAGGATACAATCAATTGGGCTGTTTACGCAGGACATAGCAATTTGGCAAATTTGTCTACTCTCTCAGTTTTATCGCTACTGATTTTTAATATCATTATTGATTATTTATTTTACTATAAGATTAACTGAAATATATTAAATTATAGTGTTAAAAATCAATAGTGACAACAATTTTGAAATGAAAAAAGCATCAAAATTAACCGCTACAAAAATCACTATGCCACGCTCCACGACATCTTTCAACGAGCACAAGAAATGCTACTCCGCTTTGAAACAGGCCTGATTCATTCACGAAAGAAAGAAACAGGCCTGATCCAGGCCCATTATGACCGGCCGGCCTCGCCGAGGCAGTGAGAACCGGAGGAGGAAAACTGAAAAGACTCGTGGCGCGACTCCACCTCACACTCCCGCCAAAACCAAATGGTACAAAGAGCTACAATAACCAAACCAAGGGGGAACAAGCAAACAAATCTCGCGCCTCTCCACCTTCCTCCTCCCGGTCCCCCGGTTACCAATCGAGGCGCCAACCTCCCACCCCGGCTATCCGTATGGCGGCGGCGGCCCCCACGGGCTGCTACAAGTGCGGCCGGCCGGGCCACTGGTCCCGCGACTGCCCCTCGGCGCCAGCCTCCGCCGACGCGGCTGACGGCAACCCTAAACCCGCCGCGTCCCGCTTCGCCCCCTACCCGAACGCGAGGCTCAGGTCCGCCACGGCTGCGGCGGAGGGAGAGGGGAGCGGGACGGCGCAGAAGACGAAGAAGAAGGAGAGGGCCACGCGCCCCAAGCTCACGCCGGACCTGCTCCTCTCCGACGACGGCATCGGCTTCGTGCTTCGGTACTTCCCCAAGGCATTCAAGCCACGTGGACGACCGGGCCACGAGGTAACGTGCTCTGATGATTCTCATATCCGTCTCCCGCCGCGTGGTGCCATAGGGTGGAACCAAATGTAGTTCCGCGTGAGATCTCCTGATAAGGCGTGACAAGTTTTTGCTTATTGGAGTGTCAACTTAGGCCTCCTTTGCAGAAAGCTTCTGATTCTCAGAGGAGCTTTGTTAAACACTGTTTTCAAAAGAAGTGATTCTTGAATTTTGTGAAGTGATTATCTGAAATAAACTAAGCGGCCGAGACTTAAAAAAAAGTAGCTTCTCCAGAAGTGATTCTCTATCTTGATTCTACGAGTTTATTTTAGAGAATCAATGAGAATCACTTTTAGTCACAGAATCACTTCACAGTAGAATCAAAACTGAATCCAGAGAATCAGGAGCTGGGAGCTCTTGGGGCTCTTAGTGTGTCATAAAGATGTGACGTGACAAGTTTTTGCTAATTTTACATCCTAAATTTTCGCGTGTTGAAATGTCAAACAAAAATACATGCAGTTATGCTAATGCCATCTTTTCAATGAAATATGTGCTCCCAACTAATATTTTGGAGTAGTTTTGAATAAGAATGCTTCTACGTTTCCTTGGATAACTTGAGTAACTGTTTAGGAACACTCGTCGCGTGCACGTGATTTTATAAATAATATTATACTAGTACGCTGATTATGAACTGATGAAACCTGACTATTAAAATTGTCGTCTACTTGAAATTTGAGCGCCTTTCTTTAGTTCATGCAAGAAATGAGTTGAAGAAACAAGAACCTTCCAAATTTCCCTGGGTTTTTCAGCACCTGTTGAATTTATGTGTGTATCCAACAACAAATGAAAGGACCTTTGCTAATGTTGCACTGTGATAATGAATCAATTCTGTGTCTATGCGTGCTTATTCTGGTAACCCCTGAGCCCTTATCTCCTCATTTCATTTTTTTTTTTTTTGCCTTGATGTCAGGTTGATGACCTTGGTGATCTGATCAAGCTGTACACAGACTGGCACTCACGCTTGATCCCTTATTACTCCTTTGAACAGTTTGTTCGGAAAGTCGAGAAAGTGGGGGCCAGCAACCGTGTTAGAGTAAGCTGTTTCTCCACTTCTCCTTGGGCCTTTTATTCCATATGATTTTAATAAATAAAATGAATGAACTAGGGTAGTTACTAGCTAAAGTTGGTGTGAGATTAGTAAGTCAAGAAATGATATATATGGATGACTCGACCTTATTTCTAACATGTGTTATTTTTTTTATACTCTTCCTTAGAGATGCATTTCTGAACTGAGGGACAGGGTTGCTAGAGGGGGAGATCCTACAAAGCTGCATGAACCGCCAACTGAAGAAGTCATGCCAACAGGTGAAACAGGTACGGGCTATTGCTTTTTAATAGTGAATATGCTGCATAAATCCGTACATTTTCAATTTAGCTGCATATTTCACCATTTTTTCGTATGGTATTTGCACATCATCTTTTTCAGATGGAACTGCACATGAAGACCCAATTTTAGGAACTGATGCTCCGTTGTCTGATAATCATGCTACGGACACGGTGCCAGAAGATACTCGTGACATGGATCCTATGCAAGAAGATTTGCTCAACGATATCTATGAAGAAGCAGCTCATGTAAGTATATGCCCGCTCATTATACCATGTAATTCATTGGTGATGAACCATAATCTCCAGCACAGTCCATTCTGCCCTTTGCCTGAACAATGGATCTTGACTTGATTAATATTTATTGATGTCACATAGGAACCTCAAGTCCCAGTTGGAGAGGAAATCACTAAAGAGACCCCACAGTCCTCGGCTCAAAAAGAAGCGAGCATGGGCAAAGATCCACCGAGCGAGGTGCAGAAGCCTCAGGATGGAGGAGGCAGTGCAAGCACCAATCGGGCGAAAATTGAGCTAACTGAGGAGCAGAAAGCCCGCATGGAGGCAAACCGGCTCAAGGCCTTGGAGAGAGCGGCAGCACGGGCTCGTTCCGCACGGCCCATTTAGATCCCAGGAAGATGCTGAATTATCCATACTATATTGCTTTGCATTTTGGTTTGCCCTGCATTGCAGTGGAGGTGCCACGATGTTGGCCATGGAGGAGGGAAGCCTTGTCGCCTTTGCTAGAGAAGCATCCACGACACTGTTTTAACTTGCCGGTTGCCCAGCTATGTTGTACTGGTAATATTGTAACTAGAGAAGTAAGGGTGTGTGTTGGAACTTTAGCCTTGAATGGAACATTACTCGAAGCGCCACTCTGTCAGGGTTGCTACAAGCCGTTCTTGTCAACGCGATTTCTTTGATCCAGCAACCGGTTCAGGGTTTCACGGTTCCAGTTAAACAAAAACTAAGATTTGGGAAATGGTAGAAGTACATGTTAGGACAAGCAACTAAAGGCTTATTTAAATCGACTAGGATTAATCGTGTGGGTCACGACCTGATCATTTTCTGTCTTTTGAAGAGCTGTTGCCCCTTGTAGTCTGAATTAACCCCCTTGCCTCGCTAATGGACTAACTGTTACTCCTAGATAGTGCTAGTAATCGGATAGTTTGTCCAACTCTTAACCTAAAAAATAAAATGAATCAGCTACTAATACAGTTAAGAATTCACACAGTTAGCTGGGAGTTGGCTACTCCCACCATCTCAAACATGAAGGATTCTAGCATTGGACGACAAAAATAACGAGAGGTAAAAAGATTATAATACCCTTCATTTATCACCACCCATTCATTTTCTACCTATCGAAATAATTATAAAATTTTTATCTTATACATGTAATCCTTTAGATTTTGAAATAAATTTTAAAAGATTGAATCCCTTATGAAAAGGGTTAGAGGGAGTAACAATTGATGCATGAGAATTTGCGTCCCCGGAACTTATGCTGGGCCTGCGGCCTTTCCACGTCGGGTTGGAGTTGGCCCAAGAACTGGAGGAGCCCCGCCGTGGCCTGGCCTGGCCTGGCTGACTAAAGAGGAGACTTCGCCCGTCGAAGAACACCGACCGCACCGCACTGATAAAGCTGCGGAGCTCCATTCATCCTCGGCGGTCACAGACCACCGGAGAAGAACCACTGCCGATCGCCGAAGTGTCCAGGTCCCTTTCGCTCCTACGCCGGCGACGCGACGTTCGGATCAGGTTGCGATCCAACCCAGTTTAGGTAAGGGACTCTTTAACTTGCTTGGATCTCTTACCTGCTTTGGGAGTAATCAAATCCGAATCTTCCGATCGCCACGCTATTCCGATCGCAGGCATTAGCAAAAGGGCGTCGCTGTCTTCTGCCGCCACGCTAACTTTGATTCCAGGCAGCAGCACAAGGGCGCAGCGAGCAAGCGCGATCAGAAGGTTGAGTTGCGCCACCTCGTCCAGCTTCGACGGAAGGTGAGAGCTGAGCTCTCCTCCCCAATCGTCGAATTCTCCTCCGTCCTTTATAGTTGACGTTTAGTCTGGATGTAGCGGGGGTGGGAAAAAGTTTCGCCCTGCCAGCAACTGGGGCAGGGATGGGGATGGGCTGCCGAGAAACTGTCTCAGCGACCAGGAGGTCAGAGATCTGGCAGGAGAGGGGAGGAGGGCTGCCCTTTCTCGCCGTATCGATCGGTCCACCTCTGTTTATATGTACTTTGTCTTCATGAGATGAAATGGTCTTTTATGCGAGTTGCTCCACTTATATAACGCATCAGAACATATCAAGGTGACTCGGAGCAAGGACATGTACTGTCTACGGAATACTTTCCATTTGCCGTACTTTTGATTCTTGGTGTGCCCGACAAATCGTTTTAGAATTTATAATGCTCTTTTCGACCATTCATTTCTTTTCACGCCGATTCATAATTGATGTGGATAATTTGTCAAAACAAAACATTGCATACCTGAAATTGTTTGGTGCTTCAAATCTTTGGGCAAACATCTTACTTTCTTGCTTTTGATCCTGGAGGTTCATAAACCAAGCTCTCGATGTAAATAAAGAACCTAAGTGGCAGTTGGTTGATGGCTGTGTATCCTATACAATGGAGGATCAATTGCATAATAGATGACTTTTGCTTAGATGTCTTGTGAAGTTCTTTTTGTTCTGCTAATTTTGGTGGTTGGGGGGGGGGGGGGGGGTTGTTATTTATTGCGAATTGTGATAATATGAAAAGTAGCCCTCTCTAATTGTACGGCCTAGCATTTTGAATCATGGAATTTTCCTGATGTTTATTAAAAATGGATTCAACATTTGGAGCAGTTAATAATACAGGATGCCTCCTTTTTGTCTTTATTCTGGTTTTATTTGGAGATGCTGTTGTCATATCGTTTTTAAGGAATGGCTTGCTTTTATCACTTCATATCGCTCAGTAATGTTTTCTTTTTTGAAACAGGACTGCAGCTGATATGGCGGCCTTGCCATTGGCAACAGCTGAAGTTTGCGATGCTAATTCTCAATTAATTATGAATGGTGAGCTTCGTGCACTTGAGCCCATCTTCCAAATCTACGGAAGGCGGCAGGTCTTTGCTGGCCCTATCGTGACGCTGAAGGTCTATGAAGACAATGTTCTGATCCGCGAGTTCCTTGAGGAGAAAGGTCATGGCAGGGTCCTTGTAGTTGATGGTGGTGGCAGCATGCGCTGTGCCATTTTGGGTGGCAATCCTGTCCAGCAAGCGCAGAACAATGGGTGGGCTGGCATTGTGGTCAATGGCTGCATCAGGGATGTTGATGAGATCAATGGCTGCGACATTGGTGTCCGAGCTTTGAACTCACACCCTATGAAGGCAAACAAGAAAGGGATGGGTGAGAAGCATGTCCCTGTTACCATTGCTGGAACAAGAATCTGTGACGGTGAGTGGCTCTATGCAGATACAGATGGCATTCTTGTCTCGAGGATGGAATTGACTGTGTAGACCTACTTCTCTTTCACGTATGTGTATAAGTATTGGGCGCATAAAGGAAGGGCAGCTCCTGATCCTGCCCTCTTGATGTTATTATGCTTGAACATGTAATAACATATTTCTGTTGGATTTGGATCGCATGAATATTCAGAATAATTTAATGTTTCCATGTTTGCGTAGTGTTCTTGGTCATAGTGTGAACTCTTATTCTGGTTATATTTCCTGTACACAATTACATTGTGTTTCTCTAACAAGTACTACCTCCGTCCCATATTATTGACATCCTAAAGCTTTTTTAAAAAAATTTATTTATCATTCTCGCTTCTCAATATAAATATCTCTATTCTAAATACATCACTATCTCAGTACATCCACCTTTTTACCCCTCTCTAATATCATACCCAAACCTGAAATGACAAGTAAAACAGGACGGATGGAGCATAATTTAGAAGCAACTTATTCTGTGCTTTTGCTTAATAGTGGTGCCAGAAATTTGTAGCATTCCATTTTGGTGAATAACAATGAGGTGCTTAACTGAGTATATAGCTTCTATCACCATGCCTATGTTGTAAAGGCACTCAGCAAATATGGTTTTCAACGAGACATGAGTATTGGTGACATGCAGTAGCCAGAACAGCTTCTGGTAACAGAATCAGCCAAATGACGATATACCCAGTTTAAATCGAACGATATTGTTGGATCTGTCTGAGTGCCCATCTAGCAGGGGTCTCACATCTGCTGGATAACAGAGTTCACCAGGCCAGCTTGCTCGACGGTCTGTGTTGGGTCTGTCAGCTGCTTGGGTGGGAAACCAGTCTGCAACTGATATGGCCTTGCCGCTCCTGGCCGTGACGCGTCAATGAAGGACCTAATGTCACCTACAGTGTGGTGCATGTTGAACCGGGCGACCATACGAGTTCCATCTGCCAACCTCAGCTGTATCGATGTCAATGGCAGGGAATCATCGACGACAACACCAACAGATCTAGAAGCAGCAGGAGGCGCTTCAGTGGAAGGAGCTGGTGCTGAGCTACCCTCGGTGGAAGATCCACCTCCAAGGGTTCTTCCAACACCCTGGAAATGTGATTGGGGCTTTATGGGTTCCTAAATGAATAAAAACCACCAAACAAAGATATTATATTGTATTAAAGAAATTCCTGCTAAATGCACAACAGGGGCTGAAGACGCTTACCTTGTAATCCTCAGATCTTTTTATAATATTCACATGAACTGCTGTGCTCCTATCAGCAGGCTCCAGCTCCTTGGGGCATTGGGACTTCTTAATGCTCTGAAAAGGCAAAACAAATTTTAGTTTGTGTAAATCTCTTCAACAGTTAGCTCTTTCAGGGTACTCAATGTTTTCAAGTCATATAGTCAACTCTAGTCGACATGGGACCAACCAGACGATTAGTCGAGTCTGGTCGGTCCTGGTTGTCCATATAGTCGTCCACTATATTCCATGACATATACTATATATAATATAGTACATTATACATAATATAGTATACTATACATAATATACTATATAGTATACTATACATAATATACTATATTCCAACAAGACATATTATACATAATCCCTGGTCATCCAGCCCCTGATTAGACGACTAATCGTGATTAGTCCTCGATTAGTCAGACGACCAGGTTTCTAGTTGAAGTAATCGAGTAGAAGCCCCTAGTCGAGGTCATGGTACCGACTAGGGTGACTAATCATGATTAACAAACATCTTGCAAGTTTACATATTCTTTAAAACATGAAATCCAAGATAGGTGACTGGCACTTTTAACAAACAGTTAGCTTCTGAGGACAGAGTTCAGCAGAATCTTTCATGCCAAAAACAGAATCAGCCCAAAACAATGGATTAAATCTATATAAATTGTGGATCAGACAGTAGAACACCCAAGTAAGTAGACAAGCTTAATTTCAAAATATTCTTGTTGATGGTAGTGGCATAGTAAATCTTTGTTCCATGGTACTACAAGTAAGAGAAAATTCCTTATTTGGCCCTAAAAATTTCAGCACTTCCTTTCTTGGCCCATTTCTATTCAAACTTCCCTGAAGGACAAATTTTTATTTTTGGTTCCCTTCATGGCCTTTAGGTCCATTCTGTTAGCTTCCACTGTTAGAGCAGCATTCGGAGCAATATGAAATGACCATTCTATCCTCGTATCAAATCCTCATCTCAACTCACGAACAGGCGTGGTGCAGTGGAGCAGAAAGAGAGAGTGAGAGAGGAGAGAGCAGCAGCCGGCGGTGGTGAATCGGGACAATGGAGGAGGGGGGCTCGGCCAATCTCGGGCG